>BQNB010068989.1:0-23644 GCA_026074375.1 Tanacetum coccineum
TTAGGGCAATAATACTATTTTCTATAATAATTGTACTCATTGCAATTATTACACTTATGGGTGTATAACAATGTAACCTACTATTTATAATGACTTGTATTCAAACTGTTTACCATAAACCTATGAATTTCACTCAACCATTGTGTTGATCTTTTTAGCATATTTATCTCAAGTAATTGCGCATCACATGGTACGGAGTGGCACAGACTTGAAGATGGCTAAACTGTTATCATTCACATTTTATGTTTCTAGATTTTGGGACCTGCCTTTGTAAAACTCTGATTTTAAATGAATGATAACGTATCTTTTAAAACGTCTCTTTTGAGTCGTTTTCTATGATTGTGACTGTTGTACTATGAAGTAATACCCTAGATTAGCTTCCGTTGCTATATTGTAAAAATGGGGGTGTTACACTACGCCGCTAATGTTTCATAGGTGTCCTGGGTCCCAGCCTACTGTCCCTTCACTGAAATATTCTTACTATGTATAGTGTGATTGTATACCGTATTTCATAAATAAACGTATTTGGAGACTTGAACATGCGTGCTTTATCATAACTTGGAGACATGATCATGCATCCTTCTTTATATTTGTGTTACCTCACACTTACAAGCTATACCCTACCGAGATAGTTAGCCTCCCGGTAATGTCATACATGTGGTTTTAGATCATTGAGGATTATTGTATTCCAAAAAGTTTTACTATGAAAATTGTAACAATGTTTTTCAAGATGTTTTTGTTTACCATATATTTATAATTTTTCTAAGCACGGCGTCAAGGTACAACTTAACACAATAACTTAATTAAAACAATTGAAATAAAGCAAGCTGAATGTGTATGCTAACTGATTTATGTGTGCTTGAATTGTAGGAGACTAAAGTTGTTGGATAATGGGCGAAAGATCCGACAACAGCATTGGAAGCTCAAATTTACAACAATATAAACGACAGTTATACAGGTACTTCTATAGTTTCCGAAATTGTTTTTCGTGCAAATCGGTTTTTAAATTTGTAAAAGGAGCCTCAGATGGGGGAGTTTAAGAACCGTTGAAGCTAAGTGATGCATGTATTTTGAGTCTTATATACTTTTATTCTTCATGTAATTAATCATATGTTATTTTAATTGTCTATATATCTGATAAGCTTCGTAGATAACCTTACCCAAACACCCTTGAGCATTGTATACTATTTAAAGAATATGTGCTATCACAGGTTCATCACTCGGGTTATGCAAATGGCTAATGAAAGATGGGAAGCAAAAATTCATTCGGATATACGACGACTTGAACAACAACTAGAGAATCTGTTAAGTCTGACGTTGATGAGGTCTGACGTTGAAGGGGCTCAGATTGTTTTAGTGAGTTCACGGCTAGGAAGGCTTAATGGCAGGATAAATGTAAGTCTTATCTGCTCTTTTTTGTGTAAAAAGAAACTTGACATGTTTGGATTAATGGAGTGATTCACGGTTCGTGCTAAACAAAAGTGGCCTAACAAACTGACCTTTTATATTTTTTGGGAGGGAAGCAAACGACATATGCTTTTGCGCTTACTTTTTGTGGCTTATTTTGAAACTTTTCCGCTTATATAATTCACTATGACATACTAAACTTATATAAGGCAGAAAGGTTCAAAATAAGCCACAAAAAGATAGCTTATGAACCATAAGCTGAAAACTAAATAAGCCGTAAGCCGGCTATATAAGCCTAAACAAACACCCCCTTAAAGTTGTTATTAATGTAAATGAGGCATGTCTTCTCTTCACAGTCACAAAAGAACCAAAAAAGGACCATTGATGTATCCTAATATGGTTTTTATCTTTCAGGAAGCTTCCAAGGAATGAAGAGAAATGGTGGCTGCCAGTTTCCTGGGTTTCGGCTTAAAGCTTCTCAGATTCGGCCAGGAAGCATTTCAGACAAAAACGCCATGCTGCAAATCATGTAATTATTTGATTGTCCAGGATTCAAACGAGAATATACAGGGCCAGGCATTTCATGTATTCATGGTAATTATGGAATTTATTCTAATTCTGATACCCGCTTTTTTATTTGCATTCTATGTCTGAAGTGATGCTTTCCATAATTTTGTTAAGTTTGTCTTCATTCAGTTTGTGAAATTGCAGGCCAAAAGAGCTCAGTGGTGGTTCAACCATGTTAGACCAATGAAAATGCAGTGGAGCGGGGGATCGTTACTTGCTTTTCTCCTAAGCTTCCAAAAGGTAAACTGTCTTTGTCCAATTAAATTGCATGGCTTCAGACTTTCAGTGTATGTACATCAGTTAGAGTTGCCTCAAATAATATATCGTTCACAAAAAATGCAACTGCTTACGGGCGTTATTCTGTTGATTGTTAGAACACCTAAGAAAACACGTTGACCAAAATTATATGTATGTTTACAATAGAATATTGCCAAGGTGGTGTTTGTGCATTTGTTACAAAGTGGCTATAAGATACTTGATAGATACGTGGTATTTTAGAATGTAATGTACAACAAAATATATAGAATGTAGCTCATAACTGATCTACAAATAATAACTTTAGGATAAAGAATTAATAAAAACAACTTTATCAACTACTTCCTTATTGAGTTGTAGTCCAACCTGGAATGGTATGGGTTTTCTTTAATTTGTGCATGGATATGAAACATCGAGCAAGATGGAGGTGAAATTATTGAACACTTTTATCTATTTCATATACTTTTTATCTATATGAGAAAAAATGGAAAAATAGAACATGCTGATAAACACAACTAAGTGAACATGGTTGTTGTGACCTTAAGAAGGTATTATTCACAGACCTGCATATGCTTTTGATCAGTTGAGCTTACATGTGTAGTTTTAGGTGACAAGTATGTAAACAGTTGAATAACTCCTTGCCAATATTCGACTATTAACCAGAGCCGCACAAACAATCCAAAGACATGAGTATTTGGAATGCTAATTGAAACTAATGTTTGGTTAGTTATAAGGTGCAAATGATCATATATGTTAGCAAAGTGCTTCGAGTAAAAAAAACCATTGGTCAGTGAATGTGATTTGATTAATATAAACCAAGCATAAATCTTAAGTAGTGTCTTAAATTTCAGTCTCATTCTGTATGAGACTGCTTACTAGATCAAATACAGTTAATGGCTATTTAAGAATTCTTATTAAAACTTCTTATAGAGTGTGTAATTGATTTTATTTTAACTTAAAATTATATATTGAAGTAAACTAAAAGTCAAGAACATTGTCAAAAAAAGTTTTGGAAGTATGACATGGAGTCTTTTCTGTTGATTTATATATGCTTCGTTGTTCAATATAATGTGCAACTGATCCTTTTGCTTTTCACAGACTTATTTTTCTCCAAAGATCGACCCAATTGGCATATCATAAACACAAGATGGAGGCAGATACAAAAAATGAATGGGCTCAAAAGATGAAGATATGGAAGAACACACTTACGCATGTATTACAAGGCCAGTGAAATGAAAATCTTTGTATGAGAGTTGCATATTAACCAAGTTAATCCTTTGGGTATACAGAAGTTTTTTCTAAATGTATAAAATCATCTTTTATCTAGATGTGTTATACGATGATGATGCAATATATTTCAATCCTTACATGTGTATGGGAAAAGCCAAGGCTTATCTGATGCATTTTTGTGATAAAATATGGAAACACGATGACATTAAAAGTTGTACTTCATTGAATGGAATGATAAGTAATGCGTTTATTTCTATTTAAGTATTGCTACATTACATAGAATCATTATCCCGCGCTTCGCTGCGGAGCGCGGGTCAAAAACCTTATTATTCTTAAAATCTCGAGTTCTAAAGTAACTTCTAAGGAGCATGATGACTCTTTAATACATTTAAGAGAAAATTATAGCATTATGACTACAAGATATTTTCTTTTATTATAATATATATTAAAAGGCAAAAACTGTTCATTCAAATTCACTTTATTAAAATATTCAAACTTTGCCAAAAGTTCAACATAGACCCTCTTTTTAGTATAGACCCAATGAATCCATCATCACCCTCCATCTATCTATCATCCAAAGGCTGAGATAAATTCATATTTAAAAAAAGAAAAAGAAAAAAACTGTGTCATTAACCATCAGGGGTAGACGTCGTATTTTCTCCCCCACACCTTTTGGTAACCGTTCAAACACCACTCTAGTTAAACACACACACATACATACACACACTACACCTAATGGATCAAATCTCATACAAACCTTAATTTTAGCCCCAAATTTTATGATTAATGGATATACGGGATGAAATAGCATTGAGCAATCGTAAATCAAAGGTTGATTCATCATCTACTCATGGTGATGATGCCGATGATGGTAATTTTTTTGATTTTTATGCTTATTTTATGGTTGATTATGCTTATTTTATACTTATTATGATTTAATTCTTAATTAGTGTTTATAATTTGTTTTTTTGTTTGATTATGCTTATTTTTCATTTGATTATCTTTTATAGCAGTAGATAAGCCTTTATAATTGTGTGTTTATTATTAGTTTGATTTTATAATCGTGTGTTTTGGGTTTGTGCTTATTTTAGATTAGTTGATGTTTTAGATATCCTATTACGAGTTGCGTTACATTCAAAATGTTTGTAAAACATGTTATTTATTATTGAGACTGTATGTATAGTTGGTACCTCCGTATAGTTCTTTTCAATGTCTTTTGCTCATACTCTCCTTGTCCCCTGCCACATGCCACAGGCGTGTAAACATCCGGACTCCTTGGGAAATTATAAGTCAAGGACCGTCCAAAGAGTGGTCACAGACTAGTCATGGATCGGTCAATATTGGAGATTATCCGAGAGTCAAAAAAAGGTTAGATCTAACTATTGTAACTATACTAATAGGCCTTTGAGGTAAGAGCATTAAGCTTGTGATGGAGGTTTGTGTGTATGCTTAAATTGTTATTACGACTAGTTAGCTAGTGGGGATACACCCCACATGTTTGTCTTATGTTATGCTTTCTTTCACAAATAAAGCGGATGTTATATAAGAAATAACAAAACATGGTGAGATTTGGATAGATTATAGAAAATAGGACGGGTCGTGCAAGAATCATCTTATTTGAGATTTTTAGGATTGGTGTTGTACGGTCAACTTAACATGTTACACCCATTCCAATTTTTTTTAACAGATTGACTTGTTGGCTTGCTTGTTTTTTTTTTGTGCGCTCTTTTTTATCATATAATAAAAATCAATCTCCGCCTGTGAGATCTGTAACAATAAGTGTAACACCCCCAAAAATCAGGACAACGCAGCGGAATGGTAACATTGGGGTGTTACTTCAGGGCACAAAACACAAGTCACTGTTGGCTTGCTTGTTTTTTTTGTGTGCGCTTATCATAAAAATCAATCTCAGCCTGTAAAGTTAAGTTGAGATTTGTAGCAAAAAGCACCTGCAAGACCAAATGGTAGAATCCATGCTATGATGAAAGTGAATCAGGGATTCAAAACTAAAATCTCTAGAACCATCAATTTCATACAAAACAAACAAAAACACATAACCTCCTATGCTTAGAATAACCAAGTCATTTGAACTATATATCATGTTTTATGCGTATATTGACCGATTTAAATACGAGGAAGCTTGATAAGATTAAAACATGACTATAATGAACTTGTGCTGTGTAGGTTAAATTATAAAACAATAGTGATTTGGTTATTGGATAAATATAATAATTTGTGAGTAAACCAAGACGGCAATCTGTATGGTTTGGTTGGAATGATTGAATATCTTTGGCTCAAAGATGGAAACGAATTCTTAAAAAAAATAATTAATTAAGCTTAAGAGTGGATAAAACTATAACTAGAAAAAGAAGATATGTAATTAAGATGTTAATAAGAGATTGATCTCGAAAGAAAACTAGATGGTTTTGACCAATTAGTTTTGTGTATTCTTAATTGATCCACATTTGACTCATGGATGACATATGGATTTCATAGAATCGGGGCTTTGTGATTTGTTTTTGAACGTGTGGAGAGTGTCTCAGTCATAGTCACTGATGTTGGATGGTAATGTACTGGTAGACATCAAAGGGTTTCTATGGAAGTGACGAAGACTGATGCAAATCGAAAGAAATTGGTAAATCCTTATTTATGTAATTAGTGTTTTAAGAATCACATATGATTTTTCATTGAGTTTTGTATCTAGTATTTGTTGATTATAAAATGTCATTTGAGATTATTTGTTAAGTAGTTTTGTTTTGATAATCAGTAGCTAAAAGTAGTTAAAGTAGATGAAGTAGTTTTGATGTTGATACATTAGATAAAGTATATAAAGTAGTTTTAGTGAAGAATCACATGTGATTTTTGTTGATGTTGTTAAGTTTTTTTATTTATTTTAGTTGATAATTATTAGTTTTGTTGTAGTTAAAGTAGTAGAATATTTGTTATTCTTTTGCATTTATTAACATTTTAGGTTTTATCAATTGTTTGATGCAGGTAATAAAAAGAAAACTAGCAGAAATCTCGTGTTGTGGCTTACGAAAGTCGATTGAGGGAGAAGTTAAAGACTTACTAAAGATGTTTGATTTGGCTTACAAGTTCGAGACTGAGAATGATGAGAAAATAAGGATTTCGATTATTGTGAATGCAATCAAGAACATGACCGAGCGTGATCCAGCGATGATGAAGACTGTGGTTGAGAATCAAAAGGGCGATGCAGCGAAGAATGTGGTTGAGATCTAAGAGGGCGATACAGTGCAGAGCATTTGATGGAGACTGATGGTAGTTTGATGGTAAAACTAATGCGTCGTTAGTGAATTATGAATGGGTAATCTGATGTTAAACTAATGGTAGTGTGTTTAGATTTGTCTTTTTTGGTATTTAGTGATGGTCGTAGTATTAATGTAGTTCTGAACAAGTAAGTACTCATGTTAGTTTCTTTGTAAAGTGATGGTAATATCTCATTCATTAAGAGTCATCACCAAACCCTATTATTACTACTTTCTACCTAGCATGAATGTTGGATTTTACTTGTTATTTTGCCGAAATTTTTTACATCTGTCATAATGTGATGGTTGTAGCGTGGGAAAGTCTTTATATTTTAGATGACATGTGATTTGCTTAAACATATGATTTCCTAAGAATCACATGTGATTTGACCATGAATCACATGTGATTCTTGAATAAATAACATGTGATTTATCAAGAATCACATGTGATTTAGCATGAATCACATATGATTTGTGTTAAGTGTTATAAATTTTGGCAATCACATGTGATTCTGAGAATGTAACTTAACAACATACAGATTTATTCAGTTTAAGATACCAAATTTGCTAGAACATCAAACAAAAAAGTAATTCAATTTACCATAGATGAATTTAGATCCTCATAACACTTCTCCAACATTGCAACAAAAATAAATAAAAAATCAAATCTAAACAAAGTATGATATGAAAAACGCAAATCTAAACAAAGTATGAAATTCAAGAAGCGTTAGTCGCTTGTTGAATCACATGTGATTGATTTGTTCACAAATCACATGTGATTTATTTATAAATCACATTTGATTTTGTATTAAGTTTTACAAGTTTCACAATCACGTGTGATTATTATAAAATCACATGTGATTCTTAGGATGTAACTTTACAACTTGAACTTTTATTCAGTTAAAATACCAAATCTACTAGAACATCAAGCAAAAAGTAATCAATTAAACATAGTTATATTAAGATACGCATAACACTTTTTAACAAGGCAACACAAATAATGAAAAAACCAAATCTAAACAAAGTATGATATGAAAAATAAAAATTTGAACAAAGTATAAAATTTAAGAAATGTTAGTCTCTTGTTCAGCTGCATCAATTCTTGTCGCTTGTTCGTTAGCATCAATTCTCGCCGCTTGTTCATCAACATCAATTCTTGCTAATTTTGCAATATAATTTGGATTTAACGGACATGTTGTCTTTGTGTGCTTGTTAGTCTTCTCTCGACAGTATCCACATTTCTTACTATGCTTAGCTTCAGCTATAAGTGCTATTACATAACACAAAGAGACAAAATCAATACTTATGTTGAAATCACATGTGATTTACACAAAAATCACATGTGATTTACAAAAGAATCACATGTGATTTTCGTAACAGACTATAACAACTGATAAATTAATTCCTTAAACTATCTGGTAGCCCTTCTGACATCACAAGAGCAGAAAAATGAATTTAAAACAGAACTAACCATATTCAAATCCGCTCTTGTTAGTAATATAGAATATAAACATATCCAATTATGGTACAAAAATCTTACCCCGAACATAATCATACCCCTAACATTAGGTTCCTAATATACTGATCCTCCATGTCTTAGTATAACTATATAAAGTTGGTCTCAGTGAGATAATAGAATCTGTTACAGAATCACATGTGATTTTTGTTCAGAATTATGTTTTATTACAAAACAAAGCAAATGTCATTCATTTTTTAGATGCAAACACAATAGAAGATAGAAGTGTATAAACTATTCACAACATCTTGCATATGATTTACTAGCTGATCTTATACACAAACGTATACCAACCAAATGCATGCATTTTTGTCCCTGAAATGTCCATGTATAAACAAAGATGATATACAATGCGCAAAACAACATACCTGATAGAATGTGAACATGACACCTCCAAGCATTCCAGTTAAATCCCTCAAAAACCACTGCAATATAAGGAAAATAAGACATTATGACCACAACTCGTTAGATGGATAACACTTCATAGCAGACATGGTACAAAAATATTGCACCTGAAAAGTAGCCCCAATAACAGTTATAGATTTCTCTCCGACTCCTATCGCATTTAAAAGAGCCTAGTGAATCAGATACACATGAATGATTTTTCCAAACAAACTTAAAATCAAAATGACTATAAACTTATACTCGTACTTGTGGTGAGAGCATCATCCTTATGTATGTTGAAAGTCCCTACAAAAAAGATCAAATCCATTACAACATTCCAAACCAAATTCACACAGTACTTCCAATGAGCAACAGATTTGGAACTAATTGTTATAGACGCACGTAAGCGAAACGCTAAGTCAGTCCCGACCATAAACTCAACATTGTTATATTTCCTTTTACATAACACCTTTTTTTAGATAAAAAAATCTCATAATAATGCGCATAGAAAACACATATATGAATGAATGAAAAATAAAATGATTAATACCTCAGGAACAAATGCTTCTACGAACCTTGTAGAAAAAAGGTCAAACCTGCTACAATTTTCATGAATCGTTTGTGATTTTATAGCTGATTTTTTAGGGTTTGAATTTTGTTCAAATTCGTTATGATCGGTTAACGACTAACGATCTGTTATGATCGATTAACGATCAGTTATTTGCGTTGTTTTTATGCTGATTTTTAGGGTTTCAATTGCTGGTAGTAGGTGGGTGGGTTGGGAGAGAACGGTCGGTGTTTTTTTTAGAAAAAATAAAGTGTGTGTGAAGTTCAGGTTTGTATAGTTACGTTTTTGCCCCTGAAGTGGAAAGTGGGTGGGATTTTTAATTAAATCTCAACCGTTAGATGAAAATAGGATGGATGGATGAGATGAGTTCATTGAGTCTTTAGAGTATCGAGGGTCTTTGGGGATCTCAATTCTTCAAACTTTACGATTCTCAACTTCATTGCACGCATCTTGAGGAATTTTTTTATATATTTTCAAAACGCACCCTGAACATTAACCTATTTACGACTTTTTTATATAACAAACTTTATCTATCAAATATGGAGTGCATATCTACCGATTTATTCGGAAAAAAATGCCATTAAAAAGATCGTCTTCTGACATGCGTACGATTTTATAAAAAATGTTGAAATTTAATATATATATATATTTAAAAAACTGAATTTCCAAAACGCACCCTGAACTTTAACCTAATTACGTTTTTCTTTCATATTTTTTAGAACTCAATTTTCAAACCGCACCCTCAACTTTCACCTACTTACGATTTTTCAATAGAATAAACTTTATTCGTCAATTACAGAGCGCATATCTATCGATTCATTAGGAAAAAAATGTCGCTGAAAAGATCGTCGAATTGCGAACAAAACGAGCAAAATATTGCAATGGTTTTGACATGCGTACAATTTTATAAAAAATGTTAAAGTTTAATATATATTTTAAAATATTTACGGAAATAGTCTTTAGGGTTATCGGTTCGTTGCAAAGTGAGTCTTTATCACTGAAAAATAGGACTTGACATTATCGGTTCACTGCAAAAATAGTCTCACGCGCTACGCAACAGCGCGCGAGTGACAAACCTCATATATATTAAAAGGCAAAAACTATTCATCCAAATTTGCTCTATTAAAATATTCAAATTCTCACGATTCCCAACTTCATTTTTAATATAAAAAACGTATTAAAAAATAAACTTATAAAACACACCCTTATACTATTCGAAAAAACGACCTTAAACTTTTACCTACTTACGACTTTTCAATAAAATAAACTTTATTCGTCAATTACAGAACGTATATCTATCGCTTCATTCGTAAAAATATATGTCATTGAAAAGATCGTCGAATTGCGAACAAAACGAGCCTAATATTGCAATGCTTGTGACATACATACGCTTTTATAAAAAAATGTTTGAAGTTTAATTATATATTTTTAAGAAACTTACAGAAATAGTCTCTGATGTTATCGATTGATTGCAAGATTGACAAACAGTACCTGAGGCTATTGGTTCATTGCAAAATTAGTCGTGCGCGCTCCCTGTTAAAGAAAAAAGAAAAAAAAATATAAAAAGGGGAAGAACATAGAGGATGGGATAACATAATTTAGATTCCCAGATCATCATCATCGAAGTAAACTAGTGTCTGTGTTTTTTATCCACAATGACAGTCCTCGCAGCTGGTTGCTCCTCCTCCTCCTGTCTTTTTTCTCGACCAACTTCATCTGCACGCTCTCGTATGCTTCATGTTTGATCTACTTGCTTTTTACTGCATCATTTCCATATTATTTTTTTGTTCAATTCTCATATACATTTTGTTACATGGATGCACTAATAGGTTACTTTTTAATCTTAAATTTGCAACAAAACCCATATTAAGTTTGCATTTGGAGTGTACTAGAAGACTACTAGTTATGCTAGCAAGAATCCAATTCAAACTTACCTGGGAGGGCGAGCCTTTATGTACGCGGCCTCACCAGGTTAATCCCGGGACTGGACCGTTTCCCAGGTAGCAAGAACCCTTGACCTCTTGTGAGGAAAGAAACCAAGGACCTTATAGCTTGCGAATAATCAAGTTACAACCCAATTGAACAACTTGTTGTTGCTGTTGGATTCGTGCGTGCTGCGTAACTTTATGCATATTTGAGTCCTCGTTGCATTGTGTGTACTTGCTAAGGAGGTGTTGGACAATGCATTTTGTAAGTGATTTTGTGATAATAAATGATAAGAACAGGGAGGGGAGTGTTTCGATGTAGTTATGCTATCTGGAGATGCGATAAACATAATTTTCATGTTGAACGACCTAGGTTAATCTGATATTATAATCATCATTTGAAGATGTGATAATCATTTATACCTTTGAATTAGTGTTTACTGAACTTTTAATTGATAAAGTTACATGTAAAATATCAGTAGTCTTGTTGCAACTACTCCTAAGTCGTAAAGACAGATTATTCAAAACTAATTATTTCACCGCAGTCAAACACTTGAACTCAATATTCTGCAACTTCATGACACGACAATAATACATTTAGGAAGCAATGCCAAACACCCCTAACACTTCTGATTTCAAGCATGATGTTCAAGCATAAGTAGGTTACAATCGGGTTTTTTTTTGTTTTGAAGGAAAGCTCGTTTCTTTTGTAATGAATGTCCAACACTTGGCGTTCCTTAGAGATGACTGCGCTAGAACTTTAAAAACCTATGGAAATTTACTCTGCATCAATGCTATGCATAAGAAGCTGCATTATTGCCGCTCATCAACACGGGGTGAAATCGATCAAGTGTTTAACAAACATGTGAATGAAACATCCACTTTGCATCAGGTATGATGGTGAGTTAGCACACAAGTTATGTTTAAATTTCAACATTTTTATGCTTAAACAATGCTAACTGCAAGTTAGACATACGGCATCAATTTAAAACCATAAACATTCTCGTTGGACACTTTGTGATCTATAACTGGTGTTTACTAGTTCCATGTTTACCTTATGGCAGAATGTGGGGTTGGTAGGATCCTTACCAGCAGGAGCCATTATTGCGAATGCATTGTTATTAGCTACACCGTTAGAAGCCTTAGCAGAAACCTGTGAAGCAGAGCCGTCTATCTTCAATATGAATATGCCTGTTTTGCTACTTGTTGCCCTCATTGGAGCCACTGTTGGAGGTAAAATCCACTATGAACTTTAAAATTGTCTTTACATAATTGATATATTGTATATGCTTACTTCAATATACCACATACTGCAGGATTACTTGCTCGACAAAGAAAAGCAGAACTGCTAAGGCTAAATGAACAGCTTCGCCAGATCAATGCAGCTCTAAAAAGGCAAGCAAAGATAGAGTCGTATGCACCCGCTTTGAGTTATGCTCCTGCTGCTGCTAAAATACCCGAGAATGAAGTTATTATTGATCCAAGGAAGCAAGAGTTGATATCCCATCTAAAAAATGGGAAAACCTTTTTAAGAAATCAAAATCCAGATAAGGCGTTTTCCGAGTTCAAGATTGCACTTGAGCTTGCGCAGAAACTTAAAGATCCCATTGAAGAAAAAAAAGCTGCAAGAGGATTAGGTTTGCCTTTTATTTTGCTCGTATCTTTCACATCTATATGTTTAATGACCCATTATATGACCACTGTTCCACAAATTTCAGGAGCATCATTGCAGAGGCAGGGAAAGCATCGAGATGCCGTTAAATACCATGAAATGGTTCTTTCAATCTCAGAAAGAGAAGGAGAGGACTCGGGAAACACAGAAGCATTCGGTGCAATAGCTGATTGTTACACCGAGATTGGTGATCTGGAGAAAGCGGCAACTTTCTATGACCAATACATTGCAAGATTACAAGCAGACTGATCAGTTTCTTAACCACACCAAGAACGGAATTTTTGTAGTAGAGTCTTGTAATGGTTTGCGACTGGAATTACCCGCAACTGTATCTCTTTTAATTCTTGAAACCTATGTTCTATGTATGTTTTTCAAGGCCTGTATGTATCCTTCCACCCAAGATTTTACATTTTCTTAGCAAACGAAAATCATTATCGAGTTCAGAATTGCCCCTAACAACACCAGCAATCTCGGCATTTTCACTAGGTAGACATTTGATTTTAGGTTAACAATATATATCCATACTCATAGCAATATATAGTACGACAACAGTCTCCCAATTGGAAGGCAAACATATAAGTTACAAAGAAACGGCGTAACCAAACGAGGAAAATCAGGACTGCTACCTACAACATGGCAAAACAACCAGAACAATACTTTGCAAAGGCAAAACGGAAAGGGCAACAATTATAAAAAAAGGTTAACGCCACATGATCTCACTGATAATACATGAGCTGTTGGGCAGCAGCAACACTCTGGAAACCACCATCATATATCGCCTGACTTGCTCCAGCAGCAGCCAGATCCATGTTAGCCTGTTTGAAAGGATGCTGTCCTTGAGGGTGCATGAGGGCCATCTTGCTCATTGCTAGTTGACGTTCATATGTCAATAAATCAGTATGTGATAGCATAGGTGCAGGCACGGGTGGGGGAAGTGGATTTGAGCTTGTTCCTGGAGGAGTAGGCTTGCTGCCCCATGAGCACTACAATGCGTAGAAACAACAACGACATCAGCTCTAAAACCACATTAAACCAATACAATTCGATTAAGAATATTTCATAAAACCTATGTGCACCTTAATTTGTTTGCCATAAAGAACAGATTGGGTGTTCCCCATTCGAATAGCTAGCGCAGCCTCAGCATGGTTACTGTATCTAACGAAACCAAAAGCTTTGTCACGTTGCACCCGCACTTCCTCAATCACCCCAGCACCAAGGGAATGAAAGTGACGATGAAGCTCAAGCTGTGTAACCTGCAATTTACAGAGACGATTAATTTCGTTCGATTCTTTTTATTTTGTCACGATAGTATACCAAATGTCCAAATATTCGTACTTCTGGGGCAAGGTTGCCAACGTATACAGTTGTGTACTGAGGATTATTTTCAGGGGCATCACCATTAGTTGGCTCTTTAACATCCTCTGTAAAGCAAGACATCAGAACGATTAGACCACTTCCATACAAGAGGTGTCAGCAAAGCTAGAAGCGCCACAACTATATACAATATGGAACTCGCGAAACCACACGAGAAAACTTTGATAGTTATTATGCTCACCTGAAGACCCATTTGTTAACTCCACCACACTTTTTGAATCTGAAACCTGATTCTCATCACCAACACCAGCCCCTTTTGTAGCCCAGTTGCAGCGTATCTGTCTACTTCCAAGCCACTTGCCTGATCAAGTAAAGCAAGAACTTGTTATCGAAGAGTAACTATGGGACTAACTAAAATCCATTAGTATCTAAACATGTGAGAGACAAGTCAGACAACCAAATAAGGTGCAGAAACATCTGAGACCCAACTTACCAGTTAAGTCATTTATGGCTATTTGAGCATCCTGAAAAGAAAACAAGGTCAGATCTTTGTTCGGATGAAAATTTGCATGAAGAAACGAAGATATAGATAGCCTTCCAAATGTTCGTAGTAACATAGTGTGGGGACTGGGGAGAGCACCAACAAGAATAGGTGATGCGGCAAAATTAGAAAAACTTGGCAAGTTTTCAGTGGTGAACACCGATTCTCCCATACTTCTAGAAAAAAAATATAACCTGATGATTCCGAAAAGAAACAAACCCAAAACCTCGTGAACGTCCAGTTTTCTGATCCCACATAACCCGTGCATCCCTGTAATGGATAAAAATACATATGAAAAACAATGTCCATGAGAGTGCGAGAAATAGAGAGAGAGCTAGATGGTACTCACGAACAGCTAGCATAGACAGAGAAGCAGGCATATAACATAGCGTCAGTGACCTCAGGGCTAAGATCACCAACAAAGATGTTGAAGTGACCTGCAAAACAAGAAAATAACAATGTCATGAGGTCAGATTACCACATTCGGAAGCAGCAGTGCTTTAATTAACTATTTCGAAGCAGACAATAAGGCCTACCTGTTGTGTCCTCCCTCTGTCCACTGGCATATGCCCAATTAACTTTAATAGGTTGTCCAAACCTACAAAATTATTCAATAAGAAACGTGTCTTAAAGTATAACAGCAGTGCAGCGTATACCTTTGCAAAAACAGTACTTACAAATGCCTTCCATTTAGAGACATAATAGCAAGTGCAGCAGATCTTCGATCAAAGTAGTGAATGAATCCATATGATGACTGCAGATATGAAAACAAAAGGAAACCTAGTCTTACATACAGTATGTGTATTTAATGTATATATATCTGCACGAAACAAAGCCAAATAGCCACCTTATCCTTTCTTATAAGCTTGCAGCCTTCAAGAGGACCGGTACTTGCAAAAACCTCTTGAAGAAGTGGTTCAGTCACTTGTGTATGAACATTTCCCACATACCTACATTTCTCAGAATTGATATTAAAAGTTAGGAATTTAAGAGTGGCCGAGAACAAATAAAACATAACTATAGCTGTAGATCCCAACCAGGTAATACATATGTCACAAAACACACACCATAAATATATATGGTATATCCCACGAATAGCTGATAAGTGATGATGAGAGTCGATAAGCGAATAGACATACAGGTTCAGGAAAACAGACGCTCGAGTAAAGAGGCTAGACAAAGAGCTTTACTTCTTATTAAAAGCGTAACAGCTTGTTTAAGTGGACACATTAACTACTCTCAGAATAAGACTAAAAACCCGGTTTTTATTTTATATCTGATTATTGCAATTATCGCAAAGAAACCCAATTTTGCAGTCAGGAGACTGTAACCATGCCTAATTTTGCTACTTAGGATAGAAAACTGACATCAGGTTGGACGGATTCCTGCCCAGTAGAATTAGTTTTGCTCAAGGTTTTAAAGAGCTTAATCTAGCAACCACTTGCTTTTCAAAGTGGTTGACTGCTTAAGGGATACGGGGCTGATTAGGTGGTTCTAAGTGGGAATTTTTAGCAACCGAGCTTGCATGATGCTCAAGCATGCAAGTTAAAAAATAAAAATATGAAGGCATCTATAAACCACTCACACACTGCGGCATGTGTTTGGATCAAACCCAGGAGGCAAATTTCCACTTGGTATTGGCTCAATCTGCAAAAGTAAACAAAAAATGAGAACTGGAACAGGACAAAAAAAACGAAGCTAAAAGCAAAAATAATCAAACACGAAGAAGAATGGCTAAAAAAGCAACATAGAGAAACAAACTATGTGAACTCACTGCGCTAAATTGTAAAGCCAAAACAAGATAATGAACTCCATGTAGAACTGGTGGCAATGCAGGTATGTAGAACTATGGCCAATTTTAGGATTCTAAGTGGCAACGGAACAACTATTTGCGAGATAGAATAAGCTAGAATCCCTAAGATAAAGTAAACCTATGTTCGGAAGCTAAGTCGTCTAGTCTATACATACTCTTCTCCTCATATGATAAATTCATTAATGCTGATAATATTACAAAAAGTACCTAACACATAGATAAATAAAAGGGTGGAAATAGCATCCGAACTTGTCACTTCTGATGCCTTATATGTACACTTAGATATCAAGTACCCTTTCTATATTAAAAAAAAATTAAGAGGGTGCGTGTGACTTTGTTGTTTATAAAAATAAAAAAAAGAATGCCATCCAACCTTCTTCAAAACAAAAAAAAAGCCATAAAGGGAAACACAAAGACAAAAAGACGGCAACACATCAACTTCCTATAAAACACATATTAGAATTATAGAATCATCAATTAAGCAGCCTATCATTATTTCAAATGTTAACTTCCATAAATGCAATTGCCACATTAATCCATTCCCCTCGCCTCTTCTTCTAATACACATGTGACAATGTGGTAAGCATTCTACACTCATCTTGCGTATACATTGCAATTTAGTAGCACAATAATCCGTTATATATGTCATAGAGGGTCGACAGTACAAAAGATGGTGGTTTCTACTTCTATCCACAAGGGGAGGTTTTTAGTCACACTCGTATTCTGTCCCAAAACATCTATATCAATCTACGTGTGACATTCAGCATTTACATCATCCTTTGCTGGCACGGCATTCCCTTCTATATAAGGGTGGACAGTGCGGTTTCTATCTACAAGGAAACTTTGAAGTCGCACACATATGTCCCAATGACAATACTAATAACATGCTTTCTTCCAAATGATGAAACTGGTAAACGGATGAGGTTTTCCCTGTTCGGGTTACCCGGGGAGGGCGAGCCTTTTTGACTCAGATGTACGCGGCCTCACCGGGGACCGTTTCCGATCCTTCTCTGGCGACACCTAGTGAGGTTTGAACCCTTGACCTCTTGTGAGGAAACCAATAACCTTACCACTAGACCATTTGGTGGTGGTTAAATAACGAAAGCGGTGTATAACAAAAATCAATTAAAATGTTGAGTTTCATTCCCCTTTCCTCTTCTTCTGATACATGTGTGACAATGGTCATGACAAGTATCTACACATGAATAACAATAGTACTAGGCACTCAGCAATCTACACTCACCTTGTGTAAACATTTCATTTTAGCAGCACAATAATCCGTTGTATATCTCACATAGGGTCAGCAGTACTAAAAGACGTGCTTTCTATCGTGTTAGACACATTACTAAGGGGGTGTTTGTTTAAGCTTATATAGCGGGCTTATGGCTTATTCAGTTTTTGGCTTATGTTTCATAAGCTCACTTTATGTGGCTTATTTTGAAACTTTATATAAGCTTATCATGACATGATAAGCCTATATAAGCCACAAAAAAAATGTTGAGTTTCATTCCCCTTTCCTCTTCTTCTGATACATGTGTGACAATGGTCATGACAAGTATCTACACATGAATAACAATAGTGAGCTTATGAAACATAATTCGAAAACTGAATAAGCCATAAGCTAGCTATATAAGCTTAACCAAACACCCTAATTAACTGGGGACATGATTAACCACTCAAGGGTGGCCTAGTGGCGAAGGGAGTTCTGACTATCACTCTAAAATGTGTGAGGTCTCAAGATCCTCTCAAGTTATGGTCAAACATGATTCATCATGTTAGTCTTATTGTGAGAGTTAATGAATAAGTGGGCCCATGTTTTTTACTAAAAGAAAATGTTTTATGTACTTATTTTATTTGTGATTGGTGAACATGATCTATCATGTTTGACTATAACTTGAGAGGATCTTGATCCCAAAAAAGGCAACAAACACACACTAATTAAAAAAAAACAAAAAGCTAAGTTTGGAAATGAAACATTAAAAAACATTGGTATTTTTAACTCAGGACATTTATTAAGAATACTAATCGGCTCAAACTAAAAATAAAAACCTTAAAAAAAACATTAAAATGTTAGAAATGAGATACATACCATTGGTGGGGCTAAAAGAGCAGGGTGATAAAGAGATTGTTGTTGTTGAAGCATCAATGCTTGTTGTTGTTGTTGCTGCTGCTTTAATCTCTGTTGATGATGATGATGATGATTTTGCATTTTTTTTCTAAAATTAAATGAATAATAAAAATGAGTGATGACTGATTTTATTTTTAGAATTTTTTTAGGGCTTGAATCAAAAACTAAACAAATAGACCTCCTGAAAGACAGTAAAAGACTAAAGACCAACCAACCAGATATTTTATTTACTGTTTTAGCCCTTCTACTTTGGTTACTTTTACAATTCAACCCGTCTACAACCTTTTGGGTGACACCAGGGCCGTAATCAAGCCAAACTTTTATCAAGCAACTCGAGCTTGAGCTTGAGCTTGACTCGATCGAGCCGAGCTTTTATCAAGCTCGAGCCCGAGTCCGAACCCAATAAACAAGCTCGAAACACATAACAAGCTCAGCTCGAGCTTTCAAATACATATATATTTTTGTTATACATATATTTATATAAATAACGTAAATGCTAATGTGAATACTGGTATAATAGTTAAATATTTAAACCATAATGCTCAAATGTTTTGTATAAATTCTTTACTCTTAAGTCCATCACGTATTTTCTTTACATTATTGATAAGTTTAGCTATCGAATACAACATTTATGAATAAATTCGAGCTTTTCGAGCCAAGCTTGAGCCTTATTAGAATATTATTCGATCCGAGCTCAAGCTTTGATAATTAAGGCTTGTTGAGTCGAGCTCGAGCCTAAATTGTGATTTTCGAGCCGAGCTCGAGCTCGGCTTGGCTTGATTGCAGCTCTAGTCTGGTACCAATGGTGAGCCACTCACCATGCATGAGTGGTGACTTTTTTTTTAAAATTTACCCCCACTTTCATTATATATATCCCCTTCAAAATTCAAAATAACACACCATTTTCACACATTCTTCAAAACTCAAAATAACCGTCGAATGGCTACGAACCAAACAATGTGAGACGAACTACCATTAGGCGAATATGCAAGAACTTATAGCTGATGTCGAACTGGATAACAATTTGTTATTTGAGTTGAATCAGTATTTAGAGCAAATGCGTACACGTGGTTCGGAATTGTTGAGGGTGGAGTCGTCGCCTGATCATCCCCTCATCAAGTACGGTTTCAATAGTCTGAAAATGGCGAGCTTTGCCGATATGACAAACTCAAACAACTTGGTGGCTGTTAGGACCGAATTGCTACGATCCATTACTCACAAGGAAGAAATGATTAACCAGAATAATGTAATGGTTCGAATCATGTTTTGGTTTTTTATTTCGTACGCTTATGCAACGTTTTTTATTTATAAATAAAAGTTTTAGTGTTTGAATAAAAGTTGTTAATTTTGTACATTTTACGTTTTCAATTTCATACGTTTACGTTGATATTTACGTTTTTAGTTTATGAATAAAAGTATTTAAATAAAAAAAATTGTCAATAGTGAGTGTGAGTGAGTGACCAAAACAGGTGAATGGTGAGTGCTAGTGAGTGAAAGTGAAAAAAAAGAAAAAGCTGATGTGGATAATAAATGATGGGTAGTGATTTGCACACTCATTTTTTTATTGGGACACTCATTGTACAAGTATACAGTGCACACAGTAAACATTGTACAACTATATTATGCATAAATTAGAGTGTCCCAATCAAAAAAATAATTGTGCCAATCAATTCCTATAAATGATATGTTGCCACTCCCTTTAGCCTAAAAGCGTGAAACTTGACCATGCCCGCACGTCACGCACGTCACTTTATGTATAACCTTGTATTACCATGGAGGGGAAGGGGACTAGAAATCACACTATAACTAAAAGGAAAATTTTAATTTCTACAAATCTCTCACTTGTGTGAAATTCATACATCACCAAATATGCACTATACACATTAATCTTCATTTTAATCGGTAATGTTAGCCCAAAACTTTGAATTCATGTAAAGTTATAAAAAATGAAATACAATGTTTTCCCTGCAAGGTGTTTGATGAAATGCATGTTGTGTTTTTGCTAATTATTTTTGGTTTTAAATTCAACTTTATAAACCCATCACTTATTAGTTTTTAGAACTACAAATTTTTACAACTTACGCCAGGTATCTTAAGTATTATATCTCACATGTCTCTGACGAGATTTGAACCTACAACCTCTAAGTTGATGGGGGCAACTTAGAGGCCTTTGGTCGTATCACTTATTAGTAGCAGCATGTTATAAAAAATGTAATATTGGTGTTGCGTTTCTTAGTCATTTTATGTTTGAGAAAGTGATCTTTTGTTGAACATGATGCCTCTATGCGGAAAACCAACCTTGTTATTAAGTGCAGTGAGGAAGTGTAGTATTTGACTTCGGATATCCTTACGAGCATTGGTGAAAAGGTGATTCGGCTTAGGATGTCCAAACTCACTATTTTGGCATTTTGTATATAAGTTTCAGCTTATATAGTGGCCTTATGGCTTATGTGGTTTTTGGCTTATGTTTCATAAGCTTATTTTTTATGGCTTATTTTCAAACTTTTCGGCTTATATAAGCTCTTATATATGCCGAAAAGTTTCAAAATAAGCCACAAAAAGTGAGCTTATGAAACATAAGCCATAAGCCCACTATATAAGCCGAAAGAAACACCCCGTAAGTTTTGGAGTTAATATATTCACCAAATATTTTATAATCTTTAAATGGTGAGGTGATTTGATTTTATAGTTATACTTATCTAGTGACGCAACAGTTTAGTTTGTGTTTTTATATAAAAATTTGTATAGTAATTTCTAGCAACAAATTACAATTTTATAATCATTGGAACATTTATATGTCATTATTAATATACACATTTACGGTCAAATCCGATGTCGTTTTACCAACGGATTACTTCCTTCCTCCCGTGGGCTAACTGCCTAGGCCCAATTCTATAAGGCCTTTTTTTTCTCTTTTTTATATCTACGTCGTTCCATATGCATCTAGAATATCTCTCTCTAGGTCTTTCTACTCTAGAAACAACAGGATAATTGTTATGTTGATATAATGAGATTGAGATTTAATTAGGTTCAAATCTAATGGGTTTGGATTTAAGCGTCTTTGCT
Source organism: Tanacetum coccineum (assembly GCA_026074375.1). Lineage (NCBI taxonomy): Eukaryota > Viridiplantae > Streptophyta > Magnoliopsida > Asterales > Asteraceae > Tanacetum > Tanacetum coccineum. The sequence continues at coordinate 21,653 of BQNB010068989.1, forward strand.
TTTGTGAGTTTTCAAATTCTCTGTTTTTTCTTACTGTTATAAGAGATGAGGCAAGGTGGTTATCAATGGTGGCTTTGAAGTTCTGCTGTTGGTGGAAAAAAAATCGAACTTATGGAGGATGAGCATCTTGATCTTGAATAATATATGCATGTTCTCACTGAAAGTTATAACTTCGGGTTTTATATTTTCTTTATGAGGTTAACGTTTTTTGATTTTTTTAAGTTGGCATTCAAGTTATTTATGTGGTCAGCTTTATAAATAAGCAGGTGACGAGTACGTTTTGGGTCAGATATAAGGGTAACTTCATCTCAAATACGCGCTTTTAAATAAGTAGGTCCTACTTTGCTTATTTTAGCCCAATAAATAGCAGAAGTACTATGTGCTTATTTGGTTAAGAACAGATCTAGAAGTTAGGTTTAAATAGATTTAGAATTACTTTTAGTGAAGTGATATAAAAGCTAGGTTATAAGATAAGCCAAAGTTCGTCAAGTTTTGATGGTTTTAGTTCGTTTCTATTGATGTTTCTAAGACTATTTGCATATTACATGATTTTGATCCGGAGCATTAACTGAAGGTTATTAGGTGTGATTTGAATGGAGAGTTTTTTATGATTGAAGTTTGTTTTTTGTCACTTCACTATAAAATCTGAGTTATGTATATAAAGGCTTTTGTTCAGTAATAAAATTATATCACAGTTAACTACTTAACAAGCACTAGAGGGCGTAAAGTAGGCTTGGTTTGGTTTATTAATGAAGAACACATCATTCAGAAACTAAAACTATCTTTTGATAACTTTGTTGTGATTACCAGAAAACTATAATATGTAGCCCCTATTTTTGGCAAATTATATGACGGAGCTTCGACAACAAATGGCGTGAGCATGTCGCGAATAAGGCCAAGGATGTTGCAGGCGACACGGCTGTAGCCTCTGTGGAATATAAGAGCAAGATATTTTGAACAAGTAATAACTAGGACACGATATGAAGTATTAGACACGTCTGTTTGTAAATGCTAGGATATAGGCCAGGTTTTCGAAGCATACGAACACACTGAAGCTAATGTTGCACCTATTTGTTATGGCTGCTCTTTTGCACCAGCCTAAACAAATCCGGCTTATTGGTCTTTACTAGAGGTGGACAATGAGGGGTTCAGCCGGTTGGGAAATTTGATAGAACTGGTGACTTTGGGTTGACCCGAAAACACTGTTCGTCCAAAAAATATATAAAAAGTTATGAAATGAGGCGTGTACCACTGTTTGCCTAACTATCCAAAAAACTACCAACTGTTTTTTAATTCCAAAAAGTTATATTATATCACTAGCAATTTATTTTAACAAAAAGGAATAGAAAAATGTTAGCTACTTCACACCAGCAGCTACATTGGCTGCTTTGCAGCCATAAAGTAGCCTTTTTGAAGGAATTTACTTCTAGGGGATTTGTCAAGGAGGACTTTGCTAAAGTTGCATAACCTTGCTGTAAATTTGGATTTGAAGATCAAGCGTCAAGCATAAGGTATACTTGCATACCTTTATATACTTCCTTATACCAACTATTACCAAGTATCGTTAATGGTGTTTTTTTTGTGAATCATGGATAAAGTTCAATCACTTTGTGGCTGCAATGAAGTCAACTACCTTCTAGTTAGAAATTTCAACGCTCATTATGTTTAGGAAAAAATCGTTCATTGATGGATAGAAAGAGAGAAATAGAAAATGAAGAGTAAAATGTTCATGTATTTTGGACATATTTTTAATGAAACTTCACTTCTTATGTAATTAATTCGTAAAAAAATGAAGCCCCGCCGCAACGCGCGGGCTCTCCTGCTTGTATATATACATTTTTGATACAATACTACGTCGTTTTGCCAATGGATTTTCCCACGCCTCACTTGGGCTAATTCTCCAGGCCCATTTCATATTGTCTTTACCTACTATAAATGATGACCACAGAATATATATGGCAGCCCACATGGAACCTGACCTCAGTTGACAAC
>BQNB010068990.1:12847-33651 GCA_026074375.1 Tanacetum coccineum
CGAACCCTGCGATGAAGTGCATCCAGATCACTCCTAATGTGACTCGGAGTGAGATCCTCAGGGTCATGGCTGGCAGCGGTAGAAGATGACGATGATCCTATCCAGACTTGAGTGTCAATGAAGAGTCTCTTAAGTGGTGTTAGTCTGCCAGTACCGACGGTAGCAACCTTAGGATTAATAGGCACATGAGGTGGTATAGGTGAAACTTCAGCCTCAGCCTTAGCCTCCTCAAACTCAATCTCAGACTCGGAGTCAAATGCAGGTGGCAGAGGGTAAAGTGGATCCGCTCCCTGATAAGGAAGTATCCACTCTGGGCCGTCCCATTCTTTATCAGCTTCCGTCTCTTCCTCTTCCTCTTCCATTTCTGGATCTTCCTCTTCAACCCAACCGTTCATGTTGTCTGGTGCTGCCTCCGCAGCTGGCGCGAACTCGTTATGGTTAGGGGGTAGGTTGGCCATGATGATCTGCAAATTGCGTAAAATAAATAAGGATTACTATATGAATAATAATTTATATGAGAATGCGAATGCATGACGATGCTTCAGGAATATGCATGATGATCGATAAATAATATGAATATGCACAATAATATTTGTTACATATAAAAATTTCATTTTTGAAATCTAAATAAACAATTCTTGATGCTTCGCGGATAAGCATATCAATCGATATATATACATATCAATTACATATAATAATATTTATTATATGAATATTCAATAGTAATGCACCCAAAATGTGCATAATTACTCGAATAGAAAACTATGATCATGAATAACACAAGGGCTTCAAGGAGTCTTAGCACGCATATTATAGTTTAGGTAATTTTTTATATACAACATTGGGTGTTAATTCATAGTACAATTGCACAAGGATATAGAAAACGACTCGAAAAGAGGCGTTTAAAAAAACATTGTTCCATTTAAAGAAGTTTCAGAGTAATTAAACATACGTCCCACAGGATCGTTACCAAATTCATAACATAAGTTTTCCAAAACATGGATAATTAGTTTGATAAAATGGAACAAAATACAAGTTCTTTAAAACTTTAGCGCAGACTCCTCGTACACAGCATCCATCACCCTTGGTTACCTGAGATAAAACATGCTTAAAAAGTCAACAAAAATGTTGAGTGAATCCATAGAGTTTGTAAGAGATAAAAAGGAACACAAGTTTTGTTCATCGTGTGACTTGTTGTACGGACAAGCCATTAATCAAGTTTCTATTGCAATGAGCTCATGACACCGAGCCTTAATGTTAACACATATCCTGTATGTAAATCAGTTGCCCCATAACTATGTATTATTGCCTTATACCTAAATTCTAAATACAAATTGTCCGTTGACTGGGTGCTCGAAAGGATTCGATTCATACCCCCGGACAGGGCTGTCAAACCCAATAGATCTATTTATTTGTACTAGCGCTCACCCATTATAGGAAATTTACAGTTCATGATGTTAGGGTCTTTTGGCAATAGCTACTCATGCAATTAATCTCATATTCGGGTCCAGCATACTATAAAATTTCTTGTGTTCAGTTTATAAAACAAGCATGTATCTCCCTCGCGGGGTTTATAAATACAGTTAAAAGTTGAAAGGCGAGGCTATGAACTCACCGTAAGAACAATTAAATCAGAATTATTATGAGTCTCGAATGAGCGGGAAGTACTCCTAGGCACCTCCTAAAATACGTGACGCGATTTAGTACGTAGAAAGTAACAATACGTAAAAATTAAGCATTGATATGAGAGGTGTGTCAAGATTGCACGGCATTCCATAGGACTTCCCAAGTCCTTTTTAATCCCAAATTGTCTTGTGAATGGTTTATAGGAAAATTGAACATCTACCAAAGTTTTGCTTATAACTTTTTATTTTATTGCGGTTGTACTTTTTACATTTTTAAGTTTTTAGACTAATACGTAAAAACTTCAATTTTTATTTTAAATTCGACTTCGTGGACGATATCTCTGTCACAAATGTCTATGAGTGATGCTTACACCCTGGAAAATTATTTGTGTCTAGTTTCCAGAAATTATAGTCTCATTATTTACAAGGTTCGTAACTATGTGATATAGGTACATTTTACCCCTGGTTGTCCAAAACAGAAAAGTTAGAAAACTTTTACCATTACTAAAAATGGCATAAATCCCTTACCTTGTTTGCAATGAAGGTAAGGTCCAAAGGATTTGGTTTCCTTCCATGATGTCTACTACGATCATTCTTTATAGATCTGTTATTTTTGATAACTATTTGGAGTTTAACTCGTTTTTATAATCATACTGTCCAGATTTGGAACTATTTTCTTGTTTTGGCCATAAATCTAACTAATCATATGGTGTTGCCGTTGAGCATCCAACTATCCTATGATGCTAAGACATGTATCTTTTCCAGGTCATTCAATTTATCTTAGTCTCCTGGCCAAATATTTTAGTTAATCACCACGTTTTGATACAGTTTTCAAAATTCAGTCCACAATATTTCAATTTTAATAACCTGTTTAAACATCAATTTTAATTCATCTAAAGACTAACCCAATGCACCTTATCTAAATGAAAGCACCCTCATGAACTTAATTACATATATTATATATATTCAGAACTTATACTTACATTTCATAGAGTAAAATTAAGATACCAAGAAACAAAGATAAGACTAATCAAAAGAAGGATTATGGCTTACAAAAAGCTGAGATTAGGTTAGAGAATCAAAAACTAAGATAACACCTTCTTCTTGTGGGCTGATTCGTAACAGGATTACCCAAGGATTCACATGCTTATAAAACTTCATATATCACCATGAAGCTCCCAGAAAACCCAATCAAAAAGCTTCAAGAAAACTCAAGAAACTAAGACATAAACTCCTTCTATCTTCATGAAATTTGCTCACATCTTGGCATGCAGCTTATGGATGGTGATAAGGGGATAAAAATGAGATAAAAAATTTGTATGATGGTGGTGGTGGTGAGGCCAATTTCGGCAGCAATGGAGACCAAAGAGGAAGAGAGAAATTTTTGAGATTTTGAGAAGTGAAGGGTTTTTGCATGTATGGAAAATAGAGAAGTATGATTAGGTTTATAGAAAGTTGAAAAGAGGTTGTGTGTGGGAGTGGGTAAACCGGCCTAGGCCTTGGGTTTGTAAAATATTATATATATATATATATATATTTTATAAGTTTAATTAAAGTATAATGTAAAGTAAATTAAATAAAGGTAAAGTTTTAAGGTAAAAACGCGAGTTTTAAGCAAGAATTTACGTAAACGCGAAACACAACGGAAAATGAAAATGAGGAAAATTATAATCATCGGGGAATATTATGAGATTATTAAATCACTTAAGATGCGAAGACGGAATAGATTTCTAAATACGGCTCACGCAAAGCTAAGAACGAGAAAATCTTACTAAATCGGGTAAACGTAAAATTAATAACTCGCTTAAAAATGAAAATAGAAATAAAGCTCGGAGTAAATAGTGACCTTAAATACGGAATGTTATAGGTATGGAGCGGATAATCCATATTGATGTCTGGGAAGACAGACTAGATAAAATTAAATAACATTCTGGGTTGTCTCCCGGGAAGCACTTTTGTTTACAGCGAAGACTTTAAGTTAGACTTTTCTTCAGCTTTTCATCACCATTCCATCTTATGCACGCTAATGTGCCAGTGTGTGAGCCCATTTTTCTCTCTTTCTTTTTTTTTCTTCTTTACGTCTTCGCTTTCGTATGGAATCGGGTCCTAAGTTAAATACTCCTTTGTAGAACCTAAGCTTTTGGTAAGGTTGCGAGATTCATTATCTTATTTTCATCCACATACCTTCAGTACATGGGGGGTTCTATGTTCCATTGCTCATTTGTTGCGTGTTTAAACCTCGGATGTGATCGCACCATTTGGTAAGTTACTTCATCATTAGCATTGTAAATGGTAATCATCCCTTCGAACCGTCTTGTTTTAATTCCAACTTCTCTTAAAAATGGTTCGCCAAAAATAACATCGCCCATTCCTTTATAATGATAAGATACCATATTTTCCTAAAATGCCAAAATCCAGCCACAATCAGAAATGTCTTCCAACAAAAATAGGAATCATTTATTTAAAGCTCCTACAACATTATTCCCTTTGTACACCATCTTATCTTTCATTATAGAGTTATGAAACTTTTTGGACATCACATTGACATATAATGTTAGCCTTAAAATATGGTGACATATCCGGAATTACATTAGTTCATTTATAGCGTGACACGTAGGGACTAATAATGACTAGTTACAATAGTTAAGTGTCACTAGGACTATAAATACCCCCTCCATACTTCCATGGAGGGGTGAAGCTCACTTTTGTAAAAGTGTAAGTGTGTGTGTTCTCTCTACCACAAATACTCTTCCCATCTTTCTTCCTTTATTCTCTAATAATATGGCTACACATTTATTTCACTTTACCATACCTCCAGATTAGTTTTAATCCTTGTTCTTGTATGTCATTTATAATCTACAATTGGCATCAGAGCTGCAGGGGTGTATCGTATCGAGTGTTTGTTGTCTCGGTTACCGTTCATCACTGTTTACTGTTCATGTCACTGTTCGTTCACTGTTCATGTCACTAATATGTTACTGTTTATCGTGTTGATGTTTTTCGTGTTGATGTTATAACCTCTGTTAGCTGCTATTCATCTATTTTTTGTGTGCTTAAAAGACAATATTGATGAAACAAATCTGGGTTTTATATGGGTTTCTTGGTTGCGTTTTGACCAAACTGACAAAACACAGATCCGGTTTTCAAGAAAAAGTACAAAAGTACAACTGTGACAGGTTGCGATTTGGGTCCTGCGTTTTGCTATTGAGATTTGCTATTGCGTTTTGCTTGTTGAAGACCCTTTATATTGCAAATCTAAACGTTATGCTGTCCAATTTTCCACAAATCTTGCGTTTTGTCTTTGCGACTTGCCTTGCGATTTGTCTCAAGATTCAAGCTTGCGTTTTGTCCTAACCCAAACCGAGTCAACTCGGTTCTTACCGAGTTGACCGGGTTCATCTCAAAGAGTTTGGCCATAGAAAACTCAACAATAAAAAGGCAGAATTTGATCTCGACAAGATTAAACTTCAACAACATAAACACATCACCCATAACATCCACAGCCTCTACACCATTACACAAATCCAACAACTAAATCCAACAAATCCCATAGTCACATTACCAAAAAACACTCCAATCATCTTCTACAAAACTTATCTTTGGAACTCGAAACAATGAAACAGCAAGATCTCAGTTTCTTTCATTCGTATGTTATATTAATTCCATGACCTTAAAAGATCCATTACACGAATGAAATAATCATCATCGATCTGTGAAGGATGAAAAACCCTCAATCAATATACGAAAATAAAGAAATGATTTATAACAACTATGTTATAATCATCTCTGTGTTTTGATTGAAGACACAATCGAACAAGAAATCAAAACCTACCCGAGACCCTTAACTGGATCTTGAAGCCGTGAGTGAAAGAAACTACGGAGTATGGTTCGTGTTTATCAAAAGGAATGGATTTGCTTGTTTGGTATTCGATTTATGCTATGATTGAAATGGGTTTACTGAGATTCGTTTGTTTTGATGAGTAGTTGGGAGATGGATTAAGGAATACTTGAGTTTAAAAGAAGATGGGAGATATATGGTTGGGGTGTTTGTTTGATTTTGGTAGAAGCAAGGGTGGAGGGATCATAAAAGTTGATGATGGGAGGCGATGGAAAAATGATTAGGTTTAGGGTTATGTACTTAAGTGTGAGAGAGTTTAGGGATTGAATAACTCTTTTATCCCCAACTTTTTCTATACATCGGTTATAATTTGGTATGGACATGGATTGGTATTAACAATTGAAGCTGGGCCCGTAACATTTGAAGTTATAATGGATTTGGGTTATAATTTTTTTAGATGTGGGCCTGATATGGCAGATATGTTAGATTTTCGGTTTAAAGACAAATTGGGCCGAATATTTATGTAATTAAGAATAGGGGCTGGCAGTTAACCGAAAATGGACCGGGCTGTGAATACTATTATTGGATTAGCCCGGGTATGATGGATTGAGCCGAGAATAAAATTCTATTACGACAAGTTGAATTAGACAAATGTGGATTCGATAACGACAATTCAAAATACCATTTATTCTAGTTTAACGACATTCTTGAACAACAACACAACAAACACGATACATAACGCTAAAATGATTCTGAAAAGATTCAATAAATGACAAACGACTAGAGATTCGAATTACGATGACAAGTGATCACGAAGTTAATTTGGTATCCTTATTTGAGATTGAAGTTGGATTTCACAAAGGCGTTTACTTATTTCATCATCGAGACTTCCTTCTATTTGCTACTCTTTTTCTTTAAACCCAATCTATCGATTGATGACTTGCTTGAACGTATATAGCTTATGATTAAGACTTGAATTATCTAGTTACCAGCAGTCAGGGGTGGTTGGTTGACCTGACATGGTTAAATCTCACTTATAAGGAGTTACAATTGTAGTACTCAGTGTCACACGGCAGGATGTGTGGATATTTCTAGAGGTGTTGTACTTCTGATACTTTTACGGTGGGGTATTGAAGTACTTTTAGATTTTTTTTGCACCGTTCTTCAATCAACAACAGTGCAAGCTTAAGTAACAAATTTGGAGGATTTTACTTCATTTTCAAGTTTGGTATATCGGGTTTACTTCACCATGTGATCACAGCAATAGCTGTCAGAATACGTGGTTGGTAAGTTAGCCAGAGACATTAAGGTGAGGATGTATTAGCAATTCTTCAGGGTTTGCAAGACAATTGTAACTTCACAGTCTAAGCAAACTTCTCAAAGTTCTACACGACATCATTTCAAGACCTTGATTATACAAAGTTTTCCTTGATTCTTGCTTCTTTACCTATATGGGTTTCTGAAGGACAAGAGCGTAATGCCTTTGTTTGGATTTCAAGTTTAGGTGCTTAAGACAGAACTTCTAGAGTATATGTGCGTACATGGGTATGTGCATAATTAACACTACTTTTTTAATAAAATCAGACTTAAATGACAAAAACTGCCAAATATATGTTTGTTTTGCACTTTGTAGTGTGCAGGAAACGGATATCACAAAAAAGGACGAAAAACAACGCAAAAACGACAAAACTGGGCACGGAATGTTATATAACCCCCCCCCCCCCCCCCCCCCCCCCCCCCCCCCTAATGAATAGTGTGAAAAGACAAAGCCAAGTCGGAAGCCAAAAGTTACAAACAGTCAAGTTCAAAGTCAACCCGACAATGTAAATTCAATGAAGAGTAATATCAGAAGAAATATAACTTGAGGGACCAAAAATGTCAAATCCCTAAGTATATTACAAGAAGAAAAAGACTACAGGGGCTGATTTGCAATTTACTTGAAATTACAAGTGAGGGGGCACAACTGCCAAAGTCCCAAACTTGTTTACCCAAAGGACTATGTTTGCAATAAGGTTATAGGTTTGAGGGGGCATTTTCTGACAAACCTCTCAACCTGTTTCAACCAAAGGACGATATGTCTTTATTAACACTATATTGGGGGGTCCAATTGGCCATTACCCAAAACCTTTTACCTGTTAAAACCCATACCAATTTTTTCCCGACTTTTCAAACCCAACACAACTCACGGGTTCACTTCCACTTTTTTTACCCTGCGTTTTACTTGCCATTCTCCATGGATTAAAACCTCCCCTCCTATCCACTATCTTTACCACCAAAAAGGGGCTTGACCTGTTGGCAATCTTAATTTTCTCCATAACTGTTGCCGAAAGCATTGGCTAGGATGGGATTTTAAACAAAGCTCATGGAAAACAAGGTTGGCTGGGATTTGCTTTTGAAGGCTCTCACAAAACCCAAACCAAAGGCTGCATACTCTATCAGAAAAGGAAGCACACAAAGAAGGAACCATGACATAGTTTTTTAGTATAAATAGTACCTTGTAAAGCCTTAACGGGAATCATCTAATTTTCTGTCTTTTAATGTATTTTTTTCCTTAATTTCAATGCTAACTTTAAGTTTATTATTGTCTTTTAATTTACAGCAAGTTGTATTTCAATTCGAGTTTTAATGGAATAGTTCGTTTTAAGCTCTATACTATCAAATAAGCTACTTATTCAGTTAAAATAATGCTTCTTAAGCTCTTATTGAAGTTTGATTAAGCTATATAAAACTTAAACTCTTCTTGTTTTAGTTTTATAAGTTTTTGTTTGAAACAATCAAGAAATTAAGAAATTTGGAAAATAGCTAAAGTTGGAAGAGCTTATTGGCCTTATTCACTGGCTTATTTATAGACAAGAGCTTGTAGGTAAAAGCCTTGAGGGATCGCAACGATTATCTTGTAAAGTTAGATAAAGGTCATTACAATTTTCCCTTTAAAGCCTTAATTTTTAGATTTTTTATAGCTTATTCTGTTTTAGCTGATTAGAGTGCTTATTTCTTGCTTATTATTGTTCATTTATGTTGTTTAATGCTTATTTGTCAATTCCCTTTAAGAATTGTGAGTTAAAACAGCCCATTAAGCTTTAAAACTTAAAAACAAGTCATTAAAGGGGTGTTTGGGTTAAGTATGAAAATGGGTCAAAACAGGTTTCGTATGGGTTGTGGTTACATGGGTAGCTTTAGCTTAAGTGTTTGAGCTTATTTGAGTCTGTTTTCAAAAGGTTTTTAAGTTTAAAAATGTTTTTCAAGGTTGTCTAAATCATTCTTTAAAACTGTTGGATTTAAAAAAAACCCAAAGTGCTTATTTGGACAAGCACTTGGAATCTTGAGTTGTGGTTTAAAAAAGAGTGGCATTGTGTGTCTAAACAAGTTGTAAACCAAGTGCTGTTGAGTACTTGAATTTTTGAGTCAAATCGCCATAAACTAATAGTGTCATTTTATAGAAATAAGTTCCTTTTCAAGAGCAGATATCAGCAGCTTTTAAATTGTTTTTGAAGCTTAGATTTTGAGCCATAATGCTCCCTATAGCCTTTTCCATCTGTTTTCATTTTGTTTTTTATTTTAAGCTTATTTGACAGCTTATTTTAAGCTGTCAATATAAGCTCATTTGTTTAGTTCATTTTCCCCTGGTGCTAAGGGGTTATTTTTAAGCAATCTTATCTAGCTTTTTAGTAAACCTAAGTCCAAGTTTTTGGCTTTTATAAAAAGCCAATAAGCTCTTTGTTAAGCTCTCTTTGTTTCAGACCTTAAGAAACCCTTCTTGTTGCTTATTTTTAAGCCAAAAGTGTGACCCTAAGCAAATCCCAATAACCTCAGCACATAACTCTTTAGTTAGTTACTGCTGTGGGTATTATAGCCCTTTTTGCGTTATTAAGACACTTATCTAAGTTGCTGATTTCGTGTTCCTAGTAGATTATTTTGTTTGGGTGTTAGACCACTAAATACTAGACCCTAAATACTAGGACACTAAATTACTACTCTACGGAAAATAGAAAATTAAAATGGCTTTATATGTAAGCCGATATATTAGATGTAAACTGATTATAGCCTATATGGCTAAAATGTGGTTAAATATTAAACCACTTGGGACTTTATTCTGAAAATTGTCCCAAGGGCGCTGCGGCTAAGTGTGTGTTTATAGAAGGGTTGTATCGTGGGTAGAGACCAGGGTTTCGAGTCTTTGTCACCGGGTCACCCCTTGTCTTCTTTTTTTCCGAAAAAACATTGTGAACCAAAGTGGTTTAAGCTTAATGAGCCCTTATCAATTTTCAAAAACTACAAACTTTTTGAGAAAGCTATAATAAGTGAATAGGGCTTTTTAAGTCGACAGTTTGCTTAAATAAGCTTAAGGGCAAAATATGGCTAAGTCTTGGACTTTTTGTACACTTAAGCTAGAACTTGGACAAATAAGCAAAAAAATATTATCTAATCTATCTTAAATAAGCACTATGAGCTAAAAACTAACACTAAATAAGCTTAAAAAGGGCTTAAACTAAACAGAAAGCTAAATGAGCTTTTAGCTTATTTAGTGTTAACAGTTAGTAGCTTTTTGCCTTTAAGCTCATTTAGCTTTCTGTTTAGTTTAAGCCCTTTTTAAGCTTATTTAGTGTTAGTTTTTAGCTCATAGTGCTTATTTAAGATAGATTAGATAATATTTTTTTGCTTATTTGTCCAAGTTCTAGCTTAAGTGTACAAAAAGTCCAAGACTTAGCCATATTTTGCCCTTAAGCTTATTTAAGCAAACTGTCGACTTAAAAAGCCCTTTTTCAGCTTATTTATAAGCTTTCTCAAAAAGTTGTAGTTTTGAAAATTGTTAAGCTCATTAAGCTTAACAACTTTGGTTCACAAAGTTTTTCGTAAAAAAAAAGGGAAGACAAGGGGTGACCCGGGTGAGCAAGACTCGAACCCGGGTCTCTACCCTCGATACATCCCTTCTATAAACACCACACTTACCGCTGCGCCCTTGGGACTTTTTCATTAAAGTCCCAAGTGGTTTATTATTTAACCACATTTTAGCCTTATAGGCTATAAGCTGTTTACAGCTTATTTTCGGGCTTATTTATAAGCCAATTTTTAGTTTCTTATTTTTCGTAGGTAGTATTTAGTGTCTAGTATTTTAGGTAAATTTTTCAGAATTTTTAAAAGTTGTTTAGTATTTTTTATAATTTAATTTAGTTAAAAGTTTAAAAAATTCATAAAAAATACAAAAATTATCAAAAAAATATTTTTCTTTTTTAGAAAATTTTCTTTAGTCATATATTTTGTAGGAAAAATGCAAAAATTTTCGTAGGGTCATTTTTGTAACTTTTTGATTTTTAAAGAACGGGGCTCGGGTACGGTTTTTGTCTTGACTCGTTTTTGGGTCAAACGACCTCCGTTTTCAGTCTAGTCTTTTTCATTCTTCGTTATTAGTCCCCTAGAGTAGTTTAGAAGTAAAAATTTCTTTGTAGGGTTAATTTTGAAGATTTTAGGTTTTTGACCCCTTGTTCGGGATTCGTGCTCTCGTTTTTCAGCTTAATTTCATAATTTTTAGGTTTTTCTTAATCGTTTTTATTTGTTATTGTTTAACTTAGCTTTCCACACTCTCAAATCATTTCTCTCATTCAAACTCCAATCTTCCGACTGTATCGATTCTCCAGTCCAGCCTCGTTGGGGATAAACGACCCGGGAACATTCTATACTACTTCCCGGTTTTATTGATTATTGTTGTTTTTTTAGATTATATATATTATTATATATTTTATTATATATTTTATTATATATAGTTTAAAGAATTAACAATCAATTTTTGGCGCCGTTGCCGGGGAGGCTGTGAAACCGTTTATCGTTACGTTTGGCATTTGTGTTTGAATCTGTGAATATTATCATATAAAAAAAAACCCAAAAAGTACAAAAATATTTTCATTTTCTTTTTAGTATAATTATCATTTAAAAGAAAATCTAAAAAAAAGAAAACCAAAAAGATAAAAACATTGTCTTTAATTATCAATAAAATTCACAAATTGGTAAAAATACCAAATGACAAGGCATTAAAGTTAAGGAGAAGCATACTAAGGATTCATGCATGATTTAAAAGGTAAACACTTCTCTTTTTTCATACGATATTATCACATTAGAGTAGTTTAATTATTTAGATTAATTTATTTGTGACAAACCCCCCTTCAAACCGAGATTTAAATTGTCTTTCAAAAATATAAAAGTTCAAAAATATTTTCTTTCAAACCTTGTAGACCTTGGTTACATGTAGTTCGAACCTTCACATGTTATTACCCTAAGATAACGATAACAACCCCATCGTGTTATGTTCTATACTACCCATCTACAGCGGGTTTAGGTACACTTTCCTAGGAGTTGTTAATAAACTTAATTGGGAGTTTCATAACCCTCATCAATTTGTGTACGTTCTCAAAGATACTGCTAGGATATGGTGGGATAACCTACAGGAAGGGATGGTAACTAATTATGAAGACATGAAAAGGAGGTTCCGAACATACTCCAATCAGCAGAAAAGGTAAACTAAAATCCATTTAGCGGTGAACAACATAAAGAGGAGTGAAGGTGAGAGATTCCAAGCTTTCATAACCCGGTACACCGATGAAACGAGTCAAATCAAAAGACTCAACAAAGACCAGTGAATAACAGGATTCTTCCATAGTGCCAAGGTCAAGTTGTTAGTAAAAGTCATATCCACAGAGCTTCCAGAAACTTATGATAGCCTCATGGAGAAGACATATGCATGGTTGCAAGCAGAAGAAACTGCCTCGGAAGGGAGACCGGTAGTTTTCATGGATAGCAACAATAATGAATTCGTTAACGTAATGAATTAACTTATAATGAATCAAGATGGTAGGGGTTTTGATTGTTATTCTGATATACATTCTTCTTTTGGATGCTGGACTATTCATTTATCATTGAGAGGTTTGGAGCGTAGAAAGATGGAAAGAACAAATTTTGATTGGTACTTACCAGGGTAGAGGTTAACCATGGATTGTCTTGGTTGAACTCTAATAATCGATATTTTTCATCTACTACGGCATACTGTTTTATGTTCCCGAATTATATTTAGATGTGATAAGCGGAAAACAATTCTATTGTATTGACACCAATGGATTTATATCATGAATATACAGATTTTGCATTTTTTTTTTACTCATCAAATAGTCATAGAATATTATGGCTAATTGACTTGAAAATGTATTTAACTTGTCGTTTTTTGGTATTTCGTGTAGTCATCTATTTTTTTGCTATTAAAACACAAACATTGCAAATTTTGACCTTTTCATGTACTGTGTGACCTGCTTGACCTCCAAATCCTACGTGGAGCAGGTTATTTCCACATAGATTTAATTTTTATTATTTTTTCCTACAATAAAACAAATCTTTTATACCCTTTTTTTCTTTCATAAAGAGATCAAGTGATCAACACCTGCAAAGAGTTAAATAATCATTTGACTTGCATATATGAAGTAAGAAATTGTGAAACACCATCTCTTTTTTCACAACCTACCACCACACCTCCTCCTCCACCGCACGTCCTCCTTCATGCCCATCTTCATCTTCAAAATCAAAATTGAAACCCAACCCCTAATTCAAAAACTGTAATGTGACTTAACCTCTAAACAAACGAAATCTCATGCAAACCAATAAAACCAATGTTTTAAAAATAGGTTTTCAAATTGATCTGGCCGAGTCATCGGGTCACGGTTCAACGCGCGGTTTCATACCTGGTTTTAGGCAAACGCTTCGATCACCAACCGGTTCACGTTCAACGACGGGTCACCCGAGTTTTAAAAACATTAAAATAGAACAATATTCGTAGTATAACTCTTTTCACAAAACTTGATAAAAAACATTTTTTAGCTTTCATAAAAAAGAGTTATAATACTTGTACAGAAAGAGATCAACACATGCAAAGGGTAAATTAATTACTTAACTTATATACATGAACTAGAAACCAAATGCAGGCACTGGGTAAACAACCTTAAATTCAAATCGAAATCCAAATTAAAAACCAAAACAAATCCAAACCCTAAATCAAAACCAAATAAAACGAATTTCAAACCAAATCAGCCCTTTAAACGAACCCTAAATCGAAATTAAAATACAATATGATGAATATTGATGATAATAATGATGGATCTTTTTAGAGGATTACATGATTATGATAGGTGTGTGGTGGTGATGTTTGAAGGATTTGATAATAAAAGGGTGTTGACTGCTTTGATAAATCTGACAATCTTATGTACATTTTAGAGGATAATAGTATAATAATTATTAATGAGTATAAGTGGTCCCTACGTCTCTTGAGAGTCTTACATGAGGTTTGTGGAATTTTAAAAAATATATTAAAATCATTTAGTAACTGGTTAAGGGTTCAATGGGTCACCGAGTACACGAAAAGGTCGAAATTTATAAAGTTTGTGTTTTAATAGCAATATAAAGAGATGGCTACACTAAATAACAAAAAGTGACAACTTAGATACATTTACAAGTTATTATCCCAATAATATACAAATCGTGTGCAAGACTTTTAGGTGTTTTTCAGATGTCAAATGTCTTGGTGGATTCTTTCAAAATGCATTAGAGGTGGTTAAAGGTGATTTTGATGCTTAAAGACTGTTGTTTGAGTTTTGTGATTGTAAAAACATTTCTAAATGTTAGGTCAAAGAAGAATGGGAATGAATAAATATGGTTCTAAACAATACAACGCGAAAAAATTTCATCACTAGCTGATACGAAGAAACTTATTAACAAAACCTAAACAAGTCTAAGAGATCAATACCACACAATCTAATATTATCTAAATGAAACTATTTCGCTAAAGAAATTACTATTGACTACACAAGTTACGGTTCGATTTTAATCGGAATGTGTTTCAACACCATCACAAACATAAAGATCCAGTCTTTAAAATCATGTAAATTGTAAAGAACAACAGAAAAAGGTGACCCATTGGAACTACACTAGTTTGTAACATAAAATCATTGTAGTCACTCGAAACTATCAAGAATGATCAACAAAAGACACATTCACGTATGCACTAAGCACTTCAAACAGAGGCTGTTCTTTGTGTTTTGTTTTATGATCTAATTAACAATTAAATTAACACGAGTACGCAGCGGAATAAATGGTCACGTGTAGAACACAATAATTAAACAAGATAGAAAAACATGTACTTTTAGCAACCGAATCGATACACCATTGAAAGAGTACCGTAAACCCCGTCTCTATATACGCGTGTGTATAATACACGCCGAAACACAAGAATCAAAGTTTGATTCCTATAAGCTTTCCACACACTTTTACGTTTCTTTTGCAAACCAATTATAGTATGTAGTTACTAGTAGTGTAAGCAATAAAACACCACGTTATCGTAGAAATCACGATTGAAACCTTGTGGTTTTTCCCCTTTGGATCGAATTCACAACACAAGAACGAAAACCCCTTTTGAGTTCTGGTTGATCGATAAAAAAAGAGATGGAGAGAGATTTAGGGATTTTATTTCTCAAAGGGACATTTAACAATGAATCACCTTAAACCTCTTTTTTATCAGGCTAAAATTTTCCTTGTTCCTTAAAGGAAAACCCTTTAGCCTTTTAATTAGGGGTTTATGGCCAATTAAAAAAGAAAACCGTTATTTCTTTTCCTTAAATGCCATATTAATTATCTCATTAAATATTTACTTTACACTATTTAACATAAGTTTATGCTTTATCACATAAAATATATTACATTTAATATATTCTTTATTTGTTTCTACGTATTAACGCTTGGTGCGTCCTTAGGCTCGAATAAATAATCCGGACATTTATTAATTTATATTGGACATATTCCAACAGCACCCTACTTGGAAATGTATGAATATATATATAACATTGGTAAGCGTTTCTGCAAAACCGCCAATGCTCCCCAAAACATCCCGTGGTGTGGTTTACAGGGCATGAA
Organism: Tanacetum coccineum; assembly: GCA_026074375.1. Lineage (NCBI taxonomy): Eukaryota > Viridiplantae > Streptophyta > Magnoliopsida > Asterales > Asteraceae > Tanacetum > Tanacetum coccineum. Next base: position 28,253 of record BQNB010068990.1, read on the forward strand.
CAAATGATTTTTGAATTTACAATCCCTTTGTTTTCCGATACGTTGTTTAAATTGAAATGGAGCAATGTTCATTCCATATTTAACATTCTGTTTTCCTATATATTGAAGTAATCAAAATTACTGAAAATCAATGAGAATATCTTCTTTGAGTTTTAAGGTACGGACTTACACACATCTGATTATTATTTATGAGGGGATCCAGTGGTATCTTCTTCAACAATTTGAAGGGAACAAATTCTTTATTGTCTACAAGGTGTCCAGTCATAATGTGGCATAAACCCATTCTTCCTGACAAAGCCCTTATTTAGTCACCTTATGCAGGAAAACTTAAACTAATATCAAGAAGGATTAATCCACTATGGCTAAACCTACTTGCATTCAAGTCTAAAAGGATATTTATGTAAATAAAAATCACGATACAAAGATTTCATTGATGACGTCGATCCATCAAATTGATATTCTTGTGGCGGGGAAATCAATATTCATCTTATGAATATCATGTGGGTTTGTAGATAGTCTTATCCTTAATATCTGTAATATCATCAATATCTATAATATAACCAATCACTCAGTATTGTCTTAGTTTTAACAATATTCCCTATATTGTTAATCGACAACGGTAATTATTAATTTTAGAATAATAAATATTATTCATGGATTTAAACATGCAAATATAGGACACAATTTAAAATAAATATAACGAAATACCAACGTATCTTTATCATAAATAAAAAGTTTTTCATCCCTTATCCAAAATACTAAAAATCAGATTACATGAATACTACTTTAGGCAGGACGGACAGCACACATGCCCTGGCTGGTTTGGAGTAGCTTTCTATTTGATAAAGCCTTTGTAAAAGGTTGATCAGCTAGATTTGTTATCTGTGTGAACTTTAGTATCCTTATTTCTGCCAGTTCCAACACACTCTCGAACATAATGATTCGTTTAGATAGTGATCTGGCGCCTTTCTGAAACTCCCGGTTCTTTAGCATAATGAACTGCTGATGATTTGTCGCTAGTACATATTCCAAAGGTTCATTTATCGTTGGTTACAATACCAAGCCCTGAGATAAATTTCTAAATCCAAACTGCTTCCATGGCAGCTTCTGACGCAGTTGTATTCAGATTCTGTAGCAGGACATTGCAGTGTACTTTGCGGGAACTCCTTCCAATCACTGCGCCTTCATTCAAAATGAAAAACTTTATCTGTCTGAGAATTAGTGTCATCGTATATCAGTCTCGAATTCAGCATCGCAATAGCATTCAACTTCTTGTTCTGTGTAGGGGATTTCCACCATAAAACCAAGAACATATTCTTTAGTATTTTTTAATACTTAAGATTGTTTTCACTAGCAGTACAGTGAGGTTCACCTGGATTCTGTTGGGAAAAAAATTTTCGGGTTGTCATATTTTGCAGGCGAACGCAACATAGGTCTAGTACACCTAAAGCGCATACATGTTGGACCTACAGCCAAAGCATAAGGTACATTCTTCATGACGATTCACCCTCATTTAGTGTTTGTGCACCTTGTGATTTGTTCACAGTAAGTCTTTTTGCATGGGGATAATGACCTACGTTTTGGAATTATCCATTTTATATCTCTTCAAAGATCTTAATCCATGTACGCATTTGACAAAGTTCCAAATTATATCGCTTTTGATCTATCCCCTATAGATTTTTGATTCAAGTATAATGTGCTTCCCAAATCCTTTCATGCAAAAGGCACTTCTACCAAGATAATCCTTACAACTTTGTAAACTTGGAATGTGATTTCACATGATGATTATGTCATCAACATAACAAGTATGAGAATGTAACACTTTCTCCACTAGCCTTTGATATACACATGGCTCATCTAAGATTTGAGTAAATCCAACCTTTGATTTTCTCTCATCAAATTCTTTTGTTCCAGCTTTTGATGCTTGCTTAAGTCCATAAATGGATCTTTGACGCTTGCATTACTTTCATGGGATGATTAGGATCACAAAACCTTAAGGGTTGCACATATAGATGTCTTCATCAAGGTAAACCATTTAAGAATGACGCTGTTTTTACATCCATTGCCATATCTATAATCATAGTATGCCGCTATAGATATGTGAATTTCATTAGATCTAATGTCAGCGACAGGTGAGCAACGTTTCTTCATAATCAACCCCGTAGAGGTTGAGTGTAACCCTTTGCTCAAGACAAGCTTTATATAAGTGTACCAATACCCCATCATGTCTGTCTTTTTCTTAAAAAAAACCACCTGTCCCACGGTCTTACAACAAGGAGGAAGGTCGACCAAGGGACCATACCTTATTGTCCATCATGGATTGTATTTCCGCATTCATAGCATCGATCCACTTGTTAGATTTCTGAATCCAACATTGCGGCTTTTTAGCTAGCGGGTTTCATTAAGATACCTAGACTATGCTTCCTCCCACGCTAACATTTTAGACATAGCGGTTTGGAGCTCGTTGCGGTCTTTCGACCTAGAATCGATATCCACTTCCTCTTGTGTGGTTCAAAACCTCCACTCTTGAGAATGTTGCTGTGAATTCAGAAGGTTGTTATTTCTTCTTCTTCTTGAATTTCTTCAAGTATACCCCGCCACCCGCCTCCACTGAATTTCTTGACTTATGAGACGCTTCTCAAAGATTTAGCATATATTGCAAACTAAACAATTTTGTTTTCAGGTGGGAAATAGAAAATTGTAAACCCATCCTTTCCTTTGGGGTGTCTATAAGATACACATTAACAGATCTTTGTTCGAGTTTGTCGGGCGTTTATCTCTCTGCACAAGAGCCTACATCCCCCAGACCTTTAAGTAAGATAGTTTGGAACTTGTCCCATACCACAGTTCATATGGTTTGTCTTATCTACTTCTTAGTTGGAAACATATTGAGATGCGTGTTGCAGACTCTAGAGCATAATCCAAAAGGTAAAGGCAGAGTTGTAAGATTCATCATTAGTCGCACCATATCTATGTAAAAGTAATACAGGTTTCTCCTCTCAGACACTCCATTATGTTGTGGTGTGTATGGAGGAGTAAGCTGTTGAACAATTCCATTAGCTTTTAGATAATCTTTAAACTCTTGGCTAAATGTAGTCGCACCGATTCTGATCGTAATGCCTTTAATGGTCTTTCCCGAGTTGATTATAACTTCAATTTTTAAACACTTTTTAAAAACGTTTCAAAGACCTCATGTTTATGTTTAGAAGAATAAACATAACCCATAACGTCTATTAATCATCTGTGAATGTAATGAAGTAGCTAGCCCTTGTCTTGACCACATGTCTAAGTGGACCAACATACATTCAGTATTGTATTATTCAAAATGAAGATCTTTTGCCCTTTCGTTTACCTATAAGGGAAAGGTTTCTTTGTCATCTTTCCAGATAAACAAGATTCGCATTTATCAAAAGATTCATCATCTGTTGACTTTAACAGCCCATCTTGTTTCAGCTGTTTAATACGTTTCTTGTTTATATGAGCAAGACGACAGTGCCATAGATAAGTGGAGTCCAAGTTATGCTTGACTCTTTTATTGCTAACATTATAAATAGAATTAACATTTGGTACAAGATCATGCATATCAATTTCATAAATACCATTACGAGGAACAGCATTAAAATAAAGAACACCTTCGTTGGAAACTGAAATTCCACAATCCGTTTATAAACATTGGAACAAATACATTTGTCAACCAAACGAGAAACTGAAACAACACCTCTAGTTATAGTAGGTGCATAATGAAAATTGTCTAAACAAATCACTAGGCAATTAGGTAAAACTAGTCAAACTCTGATTGGCTTCTACTTGTGCACGAACACCATTGCCCACGTACAAATAGAGTGCTCCTTGTTTCAGCTTCCTTGCTTCTCTAAACCCCTGTTTTGTAATACAAACGTGAGTACCACAACCAGTGTCATACACCCAGGATTTATTAGGGAAAGCAAATAATTCTATTGTGAAGATACCTGAAGAACTGGCAGTGCCAACTTGCTTCTTTTTCTTCAACAACTCAGCAAGAAAAACAGGACAATTCCTCTTCCAATGACCCACCTCCTTACAGTGGTGGCAGGTGTCATCCTTAGCTGGGTGCTCTTTAGCAGTAGGTTTAGGGTTTTTAGGCTTAGGGATATAACCGTGTTTATCCTTTCCCTTGCCATTAGCTTTACCCTTACCTTTAGCTTTAAGCGATTTCTTATTGGCTTTCTAGATTTTACCACCTTTAATCATCATTACTTGTGGTGTTTCAGCCTTTTTAGGTAATCCTTTTTCATACTCAATGAGCATAGTATGTAGTTCACCAATTGTCTTCCCCATGTTATGCATATTGTAATTTCTCACAAATCCAGTAAAATCACTAGTGAGGCCATTCAAGATTAAACCAACACTAAGATCTTGTGAGAGCACATAACCAAGACGTTCTAGTTGCTCCACATAGTCTTTCATTTTAAGAACATATGCACCAACTGGTTTACCCTCCTCATGTTTGCAAGCACGGAAAGTTTGGATTAGGTTAAACCTCTTAACTCCAGCTTGTTTCTTAAACATAGATTTAAGCTCCTAAAGCATGTCATAAGGTGAATAATTTTTAAATTGTATATGGAGTTCAGGAGTCATACTCCTAATAATAAGACAAGCCACCTTATTATAAGCATCATATACAGCATTCCATTCTGCAAGCACATTTGCTTTAGAATCAGCTGCATGAGCAGGGGTATAGGTTGTTCAATGACAAACATCTTCTTTTCGACTCTTAAGACTAACTTAAGTCGACGAAGCCAGTCATTAAAATTAGTTCCAAAACGTTTTTCTCTTTCAAACATAGACCTGAAAGCCGAATGGTTTATGTTTTGAACAGGTAATGCCATCTACAAAACATAGTTAAAGTTCAAGAATTAGTATTTTCGATAATACTCCTTGAAGAAAATTAACTACCTATGTTTAATCAAATAAACAATTAATTTTCTACATGCTAGGACCCTACTTGACATACCACCACCACATCAGTTGATCTGCTAGTGATGGTGTATTCAAAAGGTAATTGGCGATCAATAATTGCCACCGGTGCAATTCCTAGAACCATATGGGACTTACTTTATTCAATAATATACTAGTAAGCATGTTTCATCCCATCTATGCCTCAAATTTAGGGTCTTACCACTAAAGTGATTAAGTCGTCCAATCAAGAACTGTGATTATGTAACACTAATGTCTCACAAAAAAATGTATAATCACCTTGTATAACACCCTGTGTTTTCAAGTCATTGACGACATCAATAAATCCACAATGTACATTTTTGAATTGTACGTGTTTACTTGAAATTGTAAACGTTAGGTTAAATCGCGTACGCCAAAAATTAGCGTTCAATGTAAACGGGCATCAAACAATTAAATGTTTA
>BQNB010068991.1:0-33651 GCA_026074375.1 Tanacetum coccineum
ATTCCCGCCTGTCACGCGGGTTTGTTCCCCGGCAACGACGCCAAAAATTGATTTCGCGTGGTGTATTATAGTATATATATATATAATATAAGTAAATAGGCAAATTACTCTTAGGGAAGAGTAATAAGCTAATCACTAATAAAATATATTTCCAAAAAGTATTGATGAGAAAATTACCCTTAGAAAATGATAAAATTCAAATCTTTCCCGAGTCGTTTTCCCAGCGAAGCGTGAATATTGAAAATCTTGTTTCGGTTCGTGATCGGGTGCTTGAATAATTGAAATTTTGGATTTTGGATTCTAAAACTAATAACGCAAAGGGAAAACACATAAAGGCACACTAATCTAAGAATAAAGGCAATTTAAAATTCTAACGACATTTAAAACAATTAAAATTTAACTAATATTAACTAACTAATTAACTAAAAATTACAAAATAGAACTCTTAAAACTTAAAATGTAAATTTCTTAAACTAAAATGTATTAAACTAATTTTTAATAACAGAAAATATTGTTTATAAAATTTTAACCTAATTAAAACTATTTTTAAAACAAAATAAGACTAAAAAATTAAACTAAAAATACTAAACTTGATTCTAAAAATTTGAGAAAATTTTTAAATATACTAGATTATATTTTTGAGGTTTACAAAGAAAAACGACTCAATAAGCTACCACCAATAAGCTAGAAAAAATCAATAAGCTAAATAAGCTAAAACCTAAATAAGTATAAAGCATAGAAGAAACAAACATATAAATGAAAAAGTCCCAAGGGCAGATGGTAAGACGTGTGTGTGTTGAGGGGGAGGTCACAGGTTCGAGTCCTGCGACTATCCCTTTTTGCAAAACATTTTTTTATCTTTTCTTTTTGAAAAAGCTGAAGAATAAAAAAGAATAAGCAAATTTAGATAAGGGACTTAAGCCAGAACTTATTAATAAGCTAGAAAAAGACAACCAAAAGTGACAGTTGGCTTAATTAAGACTATTAGATATTTAGCTAAAACTATTTGGATTTTTAGACTTAATAAGCAACTAGAAAACTAATAAGCTAAAAACAGATTTAGAACTAAACTTAATAAGCACTAATGACTAGAAATAAGCAAAAATAATAAGCTGAAAAACAACTAAAACCACTTAGACAGTTTACTCTAAAAGAGTGTTTTAAAAGGACTTTTACCACTATTTAAAGCTAAGATTTAGGACTAATAAGCACTCAGAAAAAGCTAAAAACTAAAAACAGATTAAGATCTAAACTGAAATGACTCAAATAAGCTGGAATTAAGCAGATTAATTAAGGAAACAAGCTAGAAAAGAAAAAATGAAAAGGACAAATTACTCTACTTGTTTTTGGCCTTTTTAGTTGAAATGACTACTTGCAGCTTAATTTTAAGACTTAAAAACTATTTTGACAAACTAAAAAGCTAGAAACAGATTGAAATCATACAACAATAAGCTAAATATAATCAAAATTAACCAAAGTTAAGCTAAAATGTAACTACAAATGATCTGCATTATGAGACTTTTAAGAACAAACCATGAAGCTTGACTGTTTTTGATCCTAATTACTCAAAAGACTAATCCAAAGACTACTACTCAAAACAGATGTAAATTGATGCAATTAAAACCAATTTAGAACACAAAAGTTACATGTCAAAGAGACTTTTGAAAAGTTCAACAAATAAGCAGTTTTAAAAACATAAGGACTAGCAGACTTGACTTTTTGATTAAACAAACTACAAAACTTAACAAAACTAATTTTAAACTTATTAAAACTAATATTTAGACTAAATTAGAGCTTATAAAAACTGATTTGAGTACCAAAAAACAAGTAAGCAAAAACTTTAAAAGAATAAGTCCTAGATTATATGCTAAGCTAATAAGCAGTTGAACTCTAAAATAGACAGAAATTTTGAAACTAAATTCAAACTACTTCTAAGCTATGATTTAAACACATTATATATTATAAGACATAATAAGCACATAAGCAACAATAATAAGAACTAATTAAGCAATCTAATAAGTTGAATAAGAAAGTAAGCTTAAAAGTAAAATTGTGACATACCTTGTCATTTGCTCAAAACAAGGACTTAAACTGCTCTTAAGTTGGTAAAGTCCTATAAGCCCTTCCATTTCTGGCTTATCATCCATATTAAGCTCAAATTGACTTTGTAAAGTGATTTGAATAATTAGCTTATTCAGTTTAGCTTTCAGAGAGCTAAACTGAATAAGAACTAACTTATGAGGTAATTAAGAGCTTATTAAGCTTATGAGCTTACTTCTAAACACATTTAAACCATATTTTCATAAAAGTAAAAACAATGATTCAATATGAAATTTAAAATGAAACTGAACTTTTATTAATTAAAAAGAGATTACAAACTTTGAAAACAAAATTACATTAATGAAAATACAATAAGTTGAAAATTAAGCTAAAACTACACTAAAGCTACCTAGATGATAACTGTGTGATTTCCAGCCTCTATTTATAGCTGGCACGCACACCCCCCCCCCATGGGGCTGAGCGGATGGTTCTAGGCAATGACGTAAGCGTCCATTTGCTTTAATCTTGACCCTTCAATCATAACAAACTCCCATCTATCGTTTTGCTCCCTTGGATCATCCTTCACGTCTCATTAGCCAATAGGACACCTTGGGATTGCCAAGGTTTCAGTGAATGATACACTTAACTTGCCACATAAGCCTTCTAGAAGGATTCGTGCATGGGAAGTAAGGGTTTTACCCTGTTACTCGTACCAGTTGTAAATATGAAAGAGAGAGATGAACAGTAACATTTGGGCGCGTTTTTATTGTTTAACTTGGATCAAGGCTTTGGAATTGGGGTTATTTCTTGGGCTTGACTATTTTGGACTAGATTTGAAATTTGGACTTGTATTTTAGGGCTAAGGTATGTATAATTCAAGTATTAATGGGTTGACCCGTCCTACAAAACGGGTAAGAGTTGGCCCAGTAAAGATGAATACGTCCTCGGCCTTGTTTTCTCACTCTCTTCCAATCCCGTGCTTGGTTTTGTCCTTTTTGGTTCTATTTTTGTCCTTTTGTGAATATCTGTTACCTGCACAACACAATTAACAAAACAAACAAATACAATGTATTCTATTCCTTTTTAGTCATTTAAGCTCGTTTTAATAAAGAAATTTGATATGTGATTAAACACATATCATAAATAAAAATGTGAGTATTTGGTTTTCATATGATCTTCCCATCCCTAAGTTTTTTTCCACTTTGAGTTTTATCGAACCTTGACGCTTAGGATCTTGCTCCGTTTTAGTTTTCAGGTAACTCAGGTGATCGAAATTGATGTTAGGAGAGTTGCTAGTGAGACCATAGATGCAAGTTGAAGATCTATGATTTTGCTATGCTGTTTTATTTGAGCAATATGTTGATTTGATTTCTAGACTTTGTTTTGATATTGTAAGACTTGTATGGATGGTAATCCTTATCATTCATATTTGGTCGTTGGATATTTTTTTTGTTGGATGTTATCATGACACGTTGTGTCTTTGCATTTATTACACTATTTAGTATTCCTCTATAAAGATACCATGTGCTATGTTAATATCTTTTATGTTATGCCTCGCGTTTCTGCCTTGGCGGGGTGTGACAGATTGGTATTCAGAGCCAAGGTTATAGAGAATTAGGTGGTTGAACCTAGACTATAACCTAGGAGTCTTGGAAGTATATGCATTTAGGGTATAAGTGTTTATGTACGTATATACTGTATGTTCCCGCTATCTATAAGCTTGATATTCGATCATTTTTTGATTTACTACTCTATATAATATTAAAATTCTAACTTTTTCATTATGGGAATCTAATAGTATATACCCCTTTGTTATTCTTTTAGTCATGTCTTCCCCTACCCTTAGGAGATATCGTTGGGAGATTGTTTACCTCAATGGACCCGCGAAGTTGGGTGACTTTTGAGAGAGAAAAGTCAAACCCAAGTGAGGCCCAACATAAGTTTATTTCGTTTCCTACCTCGATGCGTTGCTATAATCGAGGATTGCTTTTATATTTTGGGTCGCGATGTGACTTTTGTTTCGTTTAGTCGATTAGGATTTTTTGGTTTGTTAGGTGGATTATTATGTTTGAGTTATATTTGCATTATTATTAAGTGTTATGTGGTAGATGTGTGTTATCATTGAGATGTGTGGTCTTGGAGTCAGTACACATGTGCAAAAGCGTGCAATTATAAATTATGGTCGCGAACATATTTATAAAAGGCAACACACACGTGGACTTGTGAAGTTGATTGCATTGTCATTGTTGCTTGTAGTATTATATACGGATGTAAGTTTGGATAGTTATGTAAATGGTAGTGTAGATGTGATGTGAGATCCTGTTGAGGATGGTTATGTGGTTAGAGAAGTCCTCTCTTAACCGATTTGGCAATTATATTAGGTGGGTTGCATAGATGGTAAGGTTCCCTTTCATCTATCGTTTGTGGATACATCGGATACCTATTGGTGTGGTCGTCACGATTCTTAAGTTGGTTCGTTAGCTCATTGATTCGTCGAGATATCCAACGCTCGTGTTGGTATTCTAGGGTGTTATTATAGAACTGGTGTTCTACGTTTTCCGTTCGACGTTTTGATTGTTTTCCTTTTGTCTAAGGGTGGACGATACTTTTTGGTTTGGGTCTAAGACCTTTTGGTATGGATGAGTTTTTGGTTTCGCTTGGTTGCAAGAAGTTCTTGTCGTGCTTACGTTTGCAATAATTAAATATTATCGGTATTGGAATTTTAAGGTATTTTTGGGAGTCTAGATTTTGACAATCATGACGCCTCGTGTTACGAGTCATAAATTCCTTACACAGCAGCAATAGGATTTTTGTTGTTAGTCGATATCTTATTGTTTAGGTGTTAAAAAAACTTCTTTTGAAATAATAAATTAATAAATAAAAGCAACACATTTTTTTAACCATCTTTTGATTTCTTTTATAAAATCATAATTTAAAATAAGTTTATGAAAATTTTTATTTTAATTTCTATGTTTACACTTAATTATGGCATTACTATTCTAAGGCGTTCTATTGTTTTAATTAATTGGTATAAGGTTATGAGGGAAAGTTTCTTGGGTTTAAAAAGTCAGGTTTTGGTACATAGGTACTAATCTTTTAATTAATGGGGTGGTACGTGGTAGTATTCATTGGGTGTCTCTAGCATCATTGATGCATTTGTTAGGTCTGAAGTTCGTTCGTTATGTCGATATTTATATTCAGTTGTTTTACTATTGGGATTGTGTGATTTTTGGGTTATCCCAATTGGTGCATGTGAAGTTGGTATTTTGCTCATGTTGTGTTCTAGAGTGATGATAGGTTCATATCTTCTGAGTGGTGCGATAATTGTAGCGAAGCGTTTGGGGGGAATTTATTCGAAATCCCTAGTTGGAATTGGAGAGTTTTTGTTTTTACTGTTGATTTAGATACTCTTAAGTTTGTGAAGCGTCTGTATTGCTTTGGTAGGAAGAAAGGTGAGTAGTTTGAAATGTGCATAGATTATCTCGAGTAATGTTAGGAATAATTCTGCTTATACTTATACTGCCAACAGTACTAAGGAGTTAGTAATGCTAGCATAAAGTTTAGTACTGCCAAGGTAATTTAATATGCCAAGTTGAGATGTTTGTACTTGCTAATGATCGCAGAAAAGATGATGTTCATGAAGATAAGAATGCATTGAGGCATTTCGGGATATTTAGTTTGAATTGTCAACTGTTCCTAATAGTTAGGCAGATATATGTTGTTAAAAGGGTTCCTTGTATTTCTATTAAAAGGAGATCCCTGTAGTGTGATAGTTAGGAACTTTAAGATATACACTTAGAGAGAATTTTGTATTTGCTTCAAGGTTTGTAACCAGTACTTATATCTTACACTTATAATCTTTCATATATTATCGTTTATTTTATTGTTTTTTTGAAATATATATCATAAATTAATGACCAACAACCCAACAACTATAAACCAATATACCTAAACCTCCACCCAAATTACACATCCCCCTAAATCACAATATAACTAAATTAAAACCTTACCCCCCCCCACAAAACACAACCCTTCCCTCACCTTCTAATATCACCACATTTCTTTTTTTTTTTTTTATTTTTTTTTTTTTTTTCACCACACAACACTTTTGTTGTTCTTGGTCCCCTCCCCCCCCCCCCCCCCCCCCCCCCCCCCTTCCCCCCCCCCCCCCCCCCCCCCCCCCCCCTCCCCCCCCATCTGGGGATCAACAAGTGGTATCCGAAGCCCTGTGCTTTGAGATACTATTGTTCTAGGGAATAAATAGAGTTAGAGAAATCGCAAAACACTCGCTGGCAAAGCTTCCTATACTCAAACTAGGAGAGTATGAGATGTGGGAAATAAGAATCAAGCAGTACTTTCAGATCCAAGACTATGCTTTATGAGAGGTGATAGAATATGGGAATTCATGGGTACCTATTCCTATTACAGCACCAGAATCAGGTCAATCAACTGCATTAAGAATGACTGTGCCTTCAACTCTGAAGAAAAGATCTGCAAGAGAATGATGTCAAAGCAAGAAAAGCTTCTCTCAATGGCTATTCCAAATGAAAATCAGCTTACTTTTTAATCTGTTGCTGATGCTCAATCTATGTATATTGCTATTAAAGCTCGCTTTGGAGGAAATGATGCTACAAAGAAGACACAAAAGGCATTATTGAAGCAGCAGTATGAAAACTTCAATGCTACAAGCTCAGAATCTTTGGACTCTATCTTTAACAGGCTTCAAAAGCTTGTTAGTAGATTGGCAATTCTTGGTGTTGATACTTCTCCATAGGATTTAAATGTTAGTTTTTGAGAAGCTTACCTTCAGAATGGATTCGCATGTTGTAAGTCTGATGAAACAACTACACGATTTTGAAAACTAGGTTGTGATGATTTGTACATACACAATTTTAAAATTATTGATAAAATTGGTTAAGAGAACTGTTGCTGTTAATAATGATGGACAAATTAAGTGGCTTTCCTATCTACTTATAGTCCTAGCTAGTATCAACTCTATTAAATACTGCTTAACACTGGAGTTAGTACTGGCAACTCCAAAGTTAATACTGATAGTGCTGAATACTAGTACTGCTAGTTTTAGTGATGCACAGCTTATGCCGTTCTGTCTTCTCAACCACAAGGAATCTCAACTGGTTCATGAAGATCTCGAGAAAATTTCATGACTGATGATTTGAAGAGATGGATCTTAAAGTTGGAATATGGCATTGTTTGAGCATAAGGGAAAGGTAAGTTCTATCAGGGGACTGGAAGGAAAGATAAATCAATCGATGGAAATAGTACTGCTGGGTATGATAAGACCAAGGTAGAATGTTTCAACTGTCACAAAAATGGACATTTTGCTAGAGATATCGTAGAGTTCAGAAGCAAAGCAATGGAAGTTGGGAAATCAATGGGAACTCCTCAAAGTCGGTAAGGATTGAGATGCCTCTGAAAAGCAAGGTGTGCTATTGTATGAGTGGTGGTTTGGAGTCGAGTGTTTATGGCAGAAGAGGAAATTCAAGCCCTACATGGCTCTCATGGCTTTTTCTGATTCTGAGGTATCTGTTCTAAAGCTTGTGTGATAAAATATGAAGCTCTAATAAACAATATGATGAATTTTCTAGTTAAAATAGATGATACAGCTTTTATAGAATATACATATAAAGTGGGCTGTCAATTTTAGATGAACAAGGTGTGATACTAAATGAATCTGAAGTTTTGTTTTCTGAGAGATTGCTTTATGATAAGATAGTGTAGGACATAAGGATTATCTTATGGGATTTGTTTAAGACTGACTGAAAAAAGATTAAGGAGAAAAAGTGGGAGTTGAAATTTAAGCTAGCAAAATTTGAAAAATCATCATAAAGAATTAGATAATTTGTTAGCAAGTAGATAAATGACAAAGCAAAAAAGGGTTTTGCTAAAATGCTGCCCCTACCTCATCCCTTAAATGTCTACCAAAAGACCAACATACCTTGATTTGTCGTACTAATGTCTTGAGTATTTCAACAACCCTGAGAGATAAATTGTATGGGTCATAGGGATTCATAGTTCTAAGCAAACCAATGTTGTATTAGAGAGTCAAATAATTCTTAAGGTAGATATTGATGACTCTTGAACACTTAAATCCCTAGAGTCGCGTTTCTGTAAACTAAGCTCTGCTGTGCCTACACTTAAGGTAGACACACAAATGGAAAGACAAGTTTTTCTTTCATGCAAATAATGTTAGGTTAGAAGAACCTATAAAAGGCTAGTAAGAATACTGATGCCCAAATCAATTGAAGATTGGGTTTTGATCAGAATGATGGGATGACGGTTTGAGTCTCCCTAAAAGTAGAACAAAGATAATAATACTGCTAATAAGGAAGCATCTGTTAACAATGTCAAATCCAAGTATAAGAAACAGTTAGGCATGTGAGATGTATAGGTCACAAAGAAGAATTTGAAATGTTCAGGTAAAAAAAAAAAGAAAAGGATCCCCAACCCCCGCCCCCCCCCCATTTTCCCCCCCCCATCCTAGGCCCCCCCCCCCCCCCCCCCCCCCTTCCACCACCACACCCCCCCCCCCCCCCACCCCCCCCCCCCCTTCTAACCCTTCCCCTCACCCCAACCATCCCCCCCCCCCCACGCCCCCAAACCCACCCTCACTCCCGACTCCAAAATCCCCCACTATTCAATATTATTGTCCTATATGCTTATAAACATTATGGTTCCAATGTGCGTCTTATTGAAGAATGGCATCGGGTGAAAACTGTCAATAATGGCAAAACCTTCTTAGTACTGTTAGGTTGTTAACACTGAGACCTGTTAGTATGTAGGTGTGTTAATACTGTTTGGCCTCATAATAATGTTCACACAAAACCACAGTTTTCTTGTGCGTGAGGCAAAAAAACTCATTTCAAAATTCAAGCACAATATGGTCCCTTTTCAAGAAAATAAAGTCATTATTAAATCAGGTCTAATAATCAAATATTTAATACTGGTAGACAAACAGTTAATACTGTTAGGCCAAATGTTAATACTGTTAGGGCAAGGGGATTTAATGTTGTTAAGCCCTCAGCATGTTGGGTTTAGAGGCCTATCAAACCCAATGGTGCATCATTAGGTTCTTAACTAAATTAATATGTACATGTGTGGACATAGAGGCAGATCCATAGTCAGTATGGCTTCGGGTCCCCAATGGTAAATCTAACTTCTATAAGCGCGTGGGTGCAGAGAAATTCACCAAACTATATGAAAAAGGATGTGTGGATAGTGGATATGTCTCATGGCAACTGGTCTGGAATCATAGTCTCACTCCTTTCAGATTTCAAAGAATTTCAAAGACTTTGATGGAGGTTATGTTACTTTTGGTGGAGGAGCAAATGGAGGAAGAATCACTGGTAAAGGTACAATTAAAACTGACAAACTTGATTTTGAAGATGTATACTTTGTCAAAGAGTTAAAGTTCAACCTTTTTAGTGTCTCACAAATGTGTGACAAAAAGAACTATGTTCTTTTTACTGACTCTGAATGTCTTGTTCTGTCTCCCAATTTTAAGTTGCCTGATGAAAGTCAAATACTTCTTAAAATTCCTAGACAGAATAACATGTACAGTTTTGATATGAAGAACATAGTTCCTAAAGATGGTTTAACTTGTCTAGTTGCAAAGGCTACATCTGAGGAATCAATGTTGTGGCATAGGAGGCTTGGTCATGTCAATTTCAAAAATATCAATAAACTTGTCAAAGAAAATCTTGTAAGAGATTTGCCTTTAAAAAGATTTGAGAATGACCAAACATGTGTTGCCTGTCTTAAAGGCAAGCAACATAGAGCCTCTTGTAAGACCAAGGCCTTTAGTCCCATTACTAAGCCATTGTTTATGCTACACATGGATCTTTTTGGTCCAACTTTTGTTAGTAGTTTAATGCATAAAAAATACTGCTTGGTAGTTACTGATGATTATAGTAGATTTTCATGGGTTTTCTTTTTAAGAACTAAGGATGAAACTAGTGAGATCCTTAAAAACTTTATCAAAGAAATAGAAAATCTAGTGGATAAGAAGGTTAAAATAATCAGAAGTGACAATGGGACAGAATTTAAAAACCATGTGATGGATGAGTTTTGTAGAGAAAAAGGTATCAAAAGAGAATATAGTGTAGCAAGGACACCTCAGCAAAATGGTGTAGCTGAAAGAAAGAATAGGACTCTTATTGAGGCTGCTAGAACAATGTTAGCTGACTCTAAGTTACCTACAACATTTTGGGCAGAAGCTGTTTCTACTGCTTGTTATGTACAAAATAGGGTCTTAGTAGTCAAACCTCATAACAAGACTCCTTATGAACTCTTTAGGGGTATTAAACCAGCTATAGGCTTCATGAAACCATTTGGATGTCATGTTACAATTCTCAATACCTTAGATAAGTTGGGCAAGTTTGATGGAAAAAGTGATGAAGGTTTCTTTGTTGGGTATTCCTTAAGTAGCAAAGCTTTTAGGGTATACAACATTAGAACCAGGAAAGTACAGGAAAACTTGCATGTTGGGTTCTTAGAGAATAAACCTATGTTAGAAGGAAATGGTCCAAAGTGGCTGTTTGATCTTGATTCTCTAACCCAATCCATGAATTATGTGCCAGTGGTTGCAGGGACTTTTTCTAATGTTTCTGCAGGTATACAAGAAGTTTCTGAGTCCAGCACATCCTCTCAACAAGATCAAGATTGTATTATCATGCCAATTTGGAAGGATGCTTCATACTTTGATGATGCTTCACTCAAATCTGTTGCTGATGCACAAATACAAGATCAAGATGGGACTCATGATGATTGCAGTTTTCAGGATAATGGTATTGATGATCAACAAGTTAATACTGCCAGTCCACAAGTTAATACTGGTAGTAGAGAAGTTAGTACTGCTGTTCCTGAAGTTAATACTGCTACTCCTGAAGGCTTGATGGGACCAATTCCTACAACTGAAGACACACAAGAGGAGGACCAAGGCATTGATTTGGGGAACCTTTCACCATCTTATGCAGTTTCTTCCACTCCTCATACAAGAATTCACAAGGATCATCCAATTGATCATGTGATTGGTGATGTGCAGTCTTCTGTTCAAACAAGAAGGATGACAACTTCTTATTCTGAACTAGGATTTGTTGGTGCCATTTATGAAGGAAAGACTCACCAGGACTTACATACATGCCTTTTTGCTTGTTTCTTATCTCAAGAAGAACCAAAGAGAGTTTCTAAAGCTCTTAGTGATCCTGCATGGGTAGAAGCAATGCAAGAAGAACTCCTACAGTTCAAACTGCAAAATGTATGGGTTCTTGTTGACTTGCCTAAAGGTCATAGGGCTATTGGTACAAAGTGGGTCTACAGAAACAAGAAAGATGAGAGGGGGATAGTCATCAGGAACAAAGCTAGACTTGTTGCCCAAGGACATACTCAAGAAGAGGGCATTGACTATGATGAAGTATTTGCTCCAGTGGCTAGGATTGAGGCTATAAGAATATTTCTGGCCTATGCTTCTTATATGGGTTTTACTGTCTACCAAATGGATGTCAAAAGTGCTTTCTTATATGGTCAAATTGAAGAGGAGGTGTATGTATGTCAACCTCCAGGGTTTGAAGATCCTGACCATCCTGATAAAGTTTACAAAGTTGTGAAAGCACTATATGGACTTCATCAAGCACCCAGAGCTTGGTATGACACATTGACTACTTATCTTTTGAGCAATGGATTTCAAAGAGGACAGATTGATCAAACTTTATTCATCAAAAGTCAAAAGGGGCATATATTGCTTGTTTAAATCTATGTAGATGACATCATTTTTGGATCTACCAAGAAGGAGCTTTGTGATGAGTTTGAGAAGCTTATGAAGGATAAGTTTCAGATGAGTTCTATGGGAGAACTCACCTTCTTTTTGGGATTGCAGGTCCAACAGAGAAAGAAAGGCATCTTTATCAGTCAAGATAAATATGTCCATGAAATTTTGAGAAAGTTCAACTACACAGATGTGAAGTCTGCCTCCACTCCCACAGATTTGGAAAAGCCCTTGGTTAAAGATGCAGATGCTGATGATGTTGATGAACATCTTTATAGATCTATGATTGGATCTTTGATGTATCTTACAGCATCTAGACCAGATATCATGTTTGCAGTATGTGCATGTGCAAGGTTTCAGGTTTCCCCAAAAACTTCCCATCTCTTAGCTGTCAAAAGAATCTTTAGATACCTTAAAGGCAAACCATCTCTAGGTCTTTGGTATTCTAAGGATTCTCCATTGGAGTTAGTTGCTTACACTGATAGTGACTATGCTGGAGCTACACTTGATAGGAAGTCAACCACTGGAGGTTGTCAATTTTTGGGAAATAGGTTAATTTCTTGGCAATGCAAGAAACAAACTGTAGTTGCCACTTCTACAACTAAAGCTGAATATGTGGCTGCTGCAAATTGTTGTGGACAGGTTCTCTGGATCCAAAACCAATTGCTGGATTATGGGTATAACTTTATGAACACTGTTATTTACATTGACAATACTAGTACTATCTGTATCATAGAAAATCCTGTTCAACACTCTAAAACAAAACATATAGAGATTAGGCATCACTTTATAAGAGATTGTAATACTAAAAAGTTGATTCAAATGGCTAAAATTGATACTCAACTTAATGTAGCAGATCTTCTTACAAAAGGTTTTGATGCTGGTAGATTTCAGTACTTGGTTTCAAGTATTGGAATGCTCAATCCCTAAGGCCCAAATCTCTTGTTTGTTTTGTAAAGTTTGTTAAATGTTAGTACTGTTAAGTTTTTGTAAATTAATACTGCTAGTTCTAATTAGTACTGCTAGTTATATTTAAAATTGTTTGTTAAAACTGTTACTTATAGTTAGTACTGCTGGTTAGTTCTATGTATCTATGTTAATCCTATTAGTAACTCTTAATACTCTTAAACAAGAAACATGTTTCGTTTAAGCTTTTCTTGGTTTTAAGCTAACTTTTTCAGGATAAACAATGAAGTGTGTCATTAGTTACTTCATAATGCATTATTTGCGGGGAGGCAAAATGTTAGTTGTTCTTGAAGTGTTGGTTGTTACACCACACAACAAATGGTCATCAGTTTACCATGTCTAATAGACATCAAGAATTGGCTAGTCCAGAGCAAACGGCTACTGGTAAAGACTTCTCAAATCCGTTGATAGTTGATAGTTTACTCAAAACTATATGGTCCTCAATGCACCATGTTTTTACAATGAAGCATTGGCTAGTCCAGAGCAAACGGCTCCTGGTAAAGACTTATCAAATCCGTTTATAGTTAGTAGTTTACTCAAAACTATATGGTTATCATTGCACCATGTTTTTCTAATGAAGCAATGGCTAGTCCAAAGCAAACGGCTATTGGTAAAGACTACTCAAATCCGTTTATGGCTGGTAGTTTGCCAAAAACTACACTTTTGTGTGAATTTGTGAGCTAAAACAAAAGAGAGAATTGGTGAGCTCAAAAACAGAAAGAGAGCTGTGTGAAAAATAGACAGAGTGAAAAGTGAGCCAAAAGAATTGAGAGATGAAATGTGAGCCTAAAAACAGAAAGAGAGATTGTGTGAAGCTATTCTTTTAATCTTACAAACCTTTGGAGTTTGTACTGCTTATGGGTGGAGAAGTTAATACTGCTAGGCGTTTTTAGTACTGCTAGGCCAAAATTAATACTGCTGGATGACCGTTAGTACTGTTTGGGCCTAACAGATTTTTCATTAATTAATAGAGCCGTTGAGATATTTCCGCCAAATACCTATGGAATAGGGGTTTGACCAATTGGACTTTCGTGCATCAACTATATATTCAAATGATTTATTCACGATAACTTCAAATTTCTTTATATTGGTCAACTAATATCTCTCTGTTTTCTCTATTAAATTGCAATTAACTTTCTCCAGCCTTCATACTTACATACACGATCATATCCCACTCTATTACTCACAGTTTTACTCATGGCAAGTTTGGATTTTTGTGACAAGCACAACATGGTAGCGTTTCTGGAAAAATCTACGGGAAGTGCAGGGTTTCATCAGATAATAGATTTCCTCAATCGAAGTCACATTTGCTATGCACTCACCAAGAAGCCAGAGGTTTGTGTCTCCTTTATCAAACAATTTTGGAGGTCTGCTGAGGCTTCTACTGATGATAATGGAGAAGTCAAGATAAATGCTACTATTGATGGTCACTCACTGTCTATCACCGAAGGTTCTTTACGGCGACATCTCAAGTTGGCTGATCAAGATGGTATTACTTCTATTCCAACTACAGAGATCTTTGAGCAATTGGCGCTTATGGGATATCACACTGACTCAGATAAGTTAACCTTCCACTCCAACTACAGAGTTTCTTTGCCTCAATTGGCGCTCATGTGCAATGGCGACTGACGTCATATAAGTTAACCTTTCAGAAAGGTGCATCTTACACCTCAATGGAGGTTCTTATACATACTATTCGTTCACTGTTTAAGGCCCCAAGAAAACTCTTGGGAGGGTCAGTTTAGTAGTAATATTGCTGCTGCTGTCAATTGTTAGCACAAATAGAAATTTCAATTTTTCCTAGGATGATCTTTAACCACATGGATGTCTAACATAACAATCCCCATAGGGCAAAAGTTTTTGATGTACCCTAGGTTTGTACAACTTTGCCTAGACATGCAGAGACACAAGTTTCAACAACACACAAGAGTTTATTATGTTCCCTCTCTAACCATGAAGGTTTTTAGTAATATGAGGAAGATCACAAAGGGTTTTTTAGGACAGGAGGTTGCTTTGTTTCCAAATATGTTAGATGTTCATTAAAACAACCCTCAAGGCATCACCCTTCCAACAGTATATCTTCCCCTGAACCTACCCCAACTCAACCATCACCTATTCAACCATCTCCTCACCCATCTCCTATTCAATCCTCACCTACACATCTATCTCCAACACAACCTGGCTCAGAATATCATCCTCCTACACCCCATGACTCACCTCTCCATTCCAGTTCGACGATCACATAGAAGTGATGAGGGTAGTTTAAAACTACAGAATTGATGAATTTGATTAACATACTTCTGACAGGATTAAAGTTCTAGAGGCTGATTTGACAAGACATAGAAAGACCTACAGATACTGCTTACACTAAGCTTATTCTAAGGGCAAGAAACTAGAGGCTCATATAAAGTTGGGAAAGCAAGAAGACATTCTAGTTTGTTCTTATCAGATACAGAAGTTGGTGAAGATGATTCATCCAAACAGGTGGAGGAAGATTTCTAATGAAGGCGTTCACGTATTAAAAAGGATTTTCAGCGAAAAAGCAAGGTACAGAAACTAAACTTTTCATACAAGTAAGTGACTCCAACTGAAGTCATCCATAGATCAAAGAGGGCAAGAGGGAAATCAAGTAATATGTAAGTACTGCCCGCAAGAAGAAGGATACAGCAATGAAGAAGTTCCACAGTTAGTACAGTCTGAAGGTCCACATTAGTACTGCTGGAGGAACTGTTACATACTCAAGAAGAAGTGCTGAGAAAAGAACAAGACAGGATAAGGGAAAAGCCATCTTGATTGAAGAAGAACCAAAGAAGAAGTCTAAGAAGGAGCTTGAACAAGAACAGTTAAGTTATGCTATAGCAATTAGACTTGAAGAACAGATGCATGAGGAACAAAGAGCTCAAATTGCTAGAGATGCAAGAAATGCTAAACAGAGGGATGAAGAAGAAGAACATGAGCTATGATGAAGCTAAAGCTACATAAGGAGATTGACTGGAATGAACCTTCTGCATTAGATATCATTCTTCTTAAGATGAAGCCTAATGTCAAATTCCCAAGCTAAAGGAACATGATCAAATATTTGAAAAACCAAGAAATAACAAGACACTGATTTAAGGGATTCTTACAATGAAATAAGGCCTATTTTTGAAAAGCTTTGGGATTTTAATCAAAAGTTTGTGCCTATGGATGCAGACAAAGGAAGTAAAAAGCAAAAGTCCCCTGAAAAAGAAAGGTCTACAGAAAAGATTGTGGAAGAAGAGGATGTTACACAAGAGGAAAGGAAAGAAGCTGTCAAGAGGAAGAAGTCTATTCCTAGAAAAACAACAAGGAAGAGACAAAAGATAGAAGTAGATACTGAGAAAGATGAACTCAAGACATTTCTGGATATAGTACCAAGAGAAGAAGCTCCCATAGAGATTGAATCTTTATCAACAAAGTTCCCTATTGTAGATTGGAAGACAGTTGTGTTGACAGAGACTTTCATGTACTATCAAGTGTTTAGAGGTGATGGAAGCTTAAAGAATTATAAGGTACTGAGTGAAATGCTTGAAGACTTTGACAGAATGGATGTAGAAGAATTATTCAGATTAGTTAAGGAGAGATACAGTTCGTTCAATCAACCATAAGGTTTGTGATCTTATGCTTTGGAGATCTTCATACTTTGGTATTGAGTCCTGAAAAGATGATGAGATTTGGAAGATCAAACATGAGTACAATCTTCTAAGCTGGAGATTATGTGATTTTTGTGGCATTCATAGTTTGTTGATGGACAATGGATTGGCAATCCATATGTTGACATAAAAGAAGTATCCCCTGAGCCAAGAGATGCTGTCAAAGATGTTGAGTAGAAGATTGGAAGTAGATTATGAAAGTTCCCAGGCTTTTGAACTCCTTAGATTCATAAGAGCCCAATGCAGGAAAAGTCAAAAGTGTTTGAAAGGAATCATCAGCATAATAAGAAGACTAAAGATTTTAATTCAAGAAGAAACTTGTTGATTTGAAGGACAATCACAATTTTTTAGGGGATGATTGTTAGGAATAATATTCTTATGACTTAATATCTGCCAAACAGTAACTAAAGGAGTTCGTACAGACAGCTTAAAGTTAGTACTGCCTCAGGAAACTTAATACTGCAAGTGAAGAAGTAAAGTCACTAGCTAAATGTACAAGCTGATAAATGAAAGATAAGAATCGTGGAGAGCATCTCGGTATAATTAAGATTTTGAATTGTAACAGTTCCAAATAGATAGGCAGATATATTGTAAAAGAGCTCCTTGGTATTTCTATCAAAGGAAACCCTAAAGCAGTGATAGCTAGAACTTAAAGATATACACTTAGAGAGAATTTGTAATAGCTTCAAAGGTAGTAGTAACCCCAGAACATTAGAGATGTACACGTATTGTTTATAAATTTGGAGGCAGTGATTTTAAAGGTTTTATATGTTTGTGATGTATCGTAACTATTTCAATCATTTTCTCTAGAGAATCAAAGTGTAGTTTCCGCATACACTTTGGTATATTCATAAAGTCTCAATCTTTGTTATTTTGGATTCTTCCAAGGTAACAAACTCTTTATATCCTAAAGAACCGATCAAGGCGTGGGATCAACAGAGACCAACAGGAAATGTTATTAACCATACCTCCAAAGACAGTGGATCATACATGCTTAAAAGATTTGACTATGTTGATCTACAAGGCAGACTCAAGTCAGTAATGGCTTGGGTCCCTAAGAGAAACTAATCCTCTTATTTTGAATGCAGGGTAATCTACAGTATACTTTACAAGATCAAGGGATTTTTAATAGTGGATGCTCTAGGCATATGACTGGAAACAAGTCCTTCTTTACAGATTATTAAGAAATTAATGGTGGATTTGTTGCATTTGGAGAAAGTCCTAAAGGATGTAAAATTACTAGAAAAGGTAAAATTAGGACTAGTAAATTAGACTTTGAAGATGTATACTTTGTAAAGGAACTTAAGTTTAACCTTTTCTTTGTCTCACAAATGTGTGACAAGAAAAATAGTGTTCTTTTCACTGAGACTGAATGTCTTGTCCTATCTCCTGGCTTTAAGCTATTTGATGAAAGTCAAGTCTTGCTTAAAGTTCCCAGACATGACAACATGTACAGTTTTGATCTAAAGAATGTTGTTCCTTTAGGAGGTTTGAATGTTTTATTTGTAAAGGCTACAATAGATGAGTCTAATTTATGGCATAGGAGGCTTGGTCATATAAACTTAAAAACTATGAACAAACTTGTGAGGGGAAACCTTGTAAGAGGATTGCCTTCAAAGCTTTTTGAAAATGACCATACTTGTGTTGCTTGTCAGAAAGGAAAGCAACACAAAGCCTCTTGTAAGACCAAGCTTGTGAGCTCTATCAGCCAACCCTTACAAATATTGCATAGTGACTCATCATTTGTACCAACATCTAAAGGAGTAACAATCACAAGACATATATTCCTTATTGTCACTACGATGAATATAGTAGGGTTTAGTTGGTTTTTTTTCTTTTTTGGCCACTTAAGATGAGTACCATTGGGATCCCTTAAAACATTTATAACTGGCATAGAAAACAAATAGATCATAAGTTTAAAATCATCAGAAGTGACAAGAAACTGAAATTAAAAATAATTGACATGAACAGTTCTGTGGGGATGAAAGGATAAAGAGGGGAGTTTAGAGTTTGCCAAAACTCCACAACAAAAATAGAGTTGCTAAAAAGAAGAATAGGACACTAATAGAGGCATCTATGACTATGCTAGTAGAATCCATTATTACCCTACTCATTTTGGGCTGAAAGTAGTTAGTACGTGCTTGTTTATTGATATCAGAATATGTTTTACTGACCAAGCCCACAACAAGACACTTATGAACTAATACTTTGGTAAAACCCCTATATAAGTTTTATATGAGACCTTTTGGGTGTTCCTGAACTAATTCTTAATACCTTAGATCCCCTAGGCAAATTTGATAGGAAGACTGATGAGGGGTTCTTTGTTGGATACTCTATAAATAGCAAGGCTTTCAGGGTATTTAACACTATAACTAGGAAATTAGAGGAGAACCTGCACATAACCTTTCTTGAAAACAAACCTAATGTTGTAGGGAGTTAACCAAATTGGCTCTTTGATATTGATTTACTAACAAACTCTATGAATTATGAGTCAGTTATTGTAGGAAATCAAACTAATAAAAATGTAGGTATCAAGGATAATGTTGATGCAGGATACCTACTCCAACAATAATATCTGCTCACCATTTACTTTATGATAGTCCACAGAGCTCAGAGGATGTAGTTGCTGATGATGCTGGTAAAAAGACTAATGAAGAACCAGCAAATGAGGGTGAAAGAATGGTCAAGAGAAGGAAGGAGGAGCTTCAAATAAAGAAGGTAACCAGAATGTGCAGGATTTGAGAGTTGAATTATATAATTTGCTTATTCAACAGAAGCAAGGTTATGCTAACAGCACTAATAGAGTTTCTACTGTTAGTCTATCTGTTGGTGCTGCTGGGAAAAGTTTTATTAATGTTGATGATCTTCCAACTGATCCTCTTATGCCTGATTTGGAGGATACTGCTGATCTTCTAAATACTGGTATCTTTTATGTTGCATATGATGATGAAGATGTAGGTGCAGAGGCTGACCTCAACAACTTAGAAACAACCATTAATGTTAGTCCTATTCCCATAACCAAAATTTACAAGGATCATCTTAAAGACCAGATCATTGGAGACATAAATTCAGCTACTCAAACAAGGAGGATGACCAAGTTTTCTGAAGAACATGCTATGGTTAGTTACATTAACAAGCAGAGAAGAAAAAATTACAACGATTATCAAAACTGCTTATTTGCCTATTTTCTTTCACAAATAGAACCCAAGAAGGTGATACAAACTTTGATAGATCCAAGCTGGATAGAGGAAATGCAAGATGAGTTGCTACAATTTAGATTGCAGAAGGTTTGGAGATTGGTTGATTTACCAAAGGCAAGCATGCCATTGGAACAAAATGGGTCTATAGAAACAAGAAAGATGAGAGAGGGATTGTAGTTAGAAACAAGGCAAGACTGGTGGCACAAGGTTACACCCAAGAAGAAGGAATTGATTATGATGAGGTTTTTGCTTCTGTTGCTAGGATAGAAGCAATCAGGTTATTTTTTGCCTATGCATCATTTATGGGGTTTATTGTGTACCAGATGGATGTGAAGAGTGCCTTTTTATATGGTACTATTGAAGAGGAGGTGTATGTATGCCAACCTCCTGGTTTTGAAGATCCATAGTTTCTTGACAAAGTTTATAAGGTAGAAAAAGCTTTATATGGTCTACATCAAGCTCCTAGAGCCTAGTATGAGACCTTATCTACCTACTTATTAGAAAATGGATAGAGAAGAGGCACTATTGATAAGACTCTATTCATTAAGAAGGACAAAGGTGATATCCTGTTAGTGCAAGTGTATGTTGATGACATTATCTTTGGGTCTACAAAGAAGTATTTATGTGTTGAGTTTGAGCAGATGCAGATGATGCACAAAGAAAGTCCAGATGAGTTCTATAGGGGGGAAGCTTACGTTTTCTTATGATTGCAGGTCATGCGAGAAGTGATGGAAATCTTCATCTATCCAAGACAATTAGGGCTGATATATTAAAGAAATTTGATTTATCCTCAGTGAAAACAGCAAGCACTCCAATAGAGACTAACAAGGCATTGCTCAAGGATGCAGAAGCTAAGAATGTGGATGTTCACCTATACTGATCAATGATTAGATCATTGATGTACTTGACAGCTTCTAGGCCTAATATAATGTTTGTTGTTTGTGCTTGTGCAAGGTTCCAAGTTACTCCTAAAGTCTCACATCTTTATGCTGTGAAGAGGATCTTTAGATACTTGAAAGGTCAACCTAAATTGGGCCTTTGGTATCCTAGGGATTCACCAGTTAGACTTAGAAGCTTGTCTGATATGGATTATGGCTAAGCTAGCCTTAGTACAGAAATCTACAACAAGAGTTTAGTCAATTTCTTGGCAAAAGGTTGAATTCATGGCAATGTAAAAAGCCTGACATAAATAGCAACTCTACTATTGAAGGTAGAGTATGTTGCTGCTGCTAATTGCTGTGGGCAGGTGTTATGGATCCAAAATCAAATGCTTGATTATGGGTTTAACTTCATGAACACCAAGATTTCACATTGATAATGAAAAGCACCATTTATATATTGTGAAGAAATCCAGTGTTCATTCTAAAAACCAGCACATTGAAATAAGGCAACATTTCATCAAAGATTCTTATTTGAAGAATTTGATTCAAAGATCAAGATTCACACAGACCATAAAGTTGTAGATCATCTCGCAAAGGCTTTTGATTGTTAGCAGGTTTAACTTTCTGATTTGCAAGAGCATTGGATTACATTACCCTCTAAAGTATTGTTTGAGGGGAGGTTTTAATTAAGATTGGATGAAAGGGAATGTATCATTAAGCAGAAGTGGGTGAAGGGTCAAGAAATCCCACTGAACCCCAACACACATCCATAATTGTATCACTATCTAATCTTGAACCAATCACTGTTCTATCACAATCTTAACTCAAAAAGACTCAAAAACCTGGAAAGCCAAAAAGAACCACTTAGATAATCTCAATCTAGTGTACCTATACACCTTGTTACATATGAACTGCTTTTAAGGAAAAGTTTGGGGAAAAAAAAAATATCAAAATGTAGAAGGACTGCCACTAACTAACGGCTTCTAGCTTAGAAGCAGAGCAGGACAGTGGTAACATAAATAGGACCCAATCCATGGCAACACTTAATGAGTCTTTTCCTCAGGGAACTGATTCAGGTAGTGGTCCTAGGTGCCAAGATACCATATTGGGGGTTGCAGAAGCTCAAACTAGGTTTGAAGGTCTATCTAAATATCTAATGATTTACCTCTCTCAAAGTTAAACACACTTAGAAATGTGGGGATGGGGATAGGCTAACTATAAAGCTGCAAAGATAATTGGTGAATTTATATGATTGGTACCAAATTGAAAAGGGCTCTTGATTTGTGATATAAAAATAGATAGAGTGAATTGGTGAGAAAAAGAAATGAGAGATATAGTTCTAGATCTGAAAAATGAAAAGAGTTAGACACTGTAGCGATATAAAAACAGATAGAGTGAATTGGTGAGAAAAAGAAATGAGCGATATAGTGAGCTGAAAAAACAGAAAGAGAGCTTGTGAGAATCAAAATTAATGATGAAAATGCTTTTTGGAAATAAATTAGGGTTAATACTGGTGTCTTAAAGTTAATGCTGCTCAGCTTAAAACTTAATGCTACTAAGCTTAAGTTAATGCTGTTAGGCTTAATTTACTACTAGCCCAGTGTTTAGTTTACGCTGGGCTTAGGCAAATACACTTACTAGCTGTTTGCTATAAGTTAATGCGCAGGCATAACTTGGTATACTGCTAACGGTTTGTTAAATAACGTTTAGCATAAAAGCAAAATGTGCCAGTATCAAGTTAATGTTGGTGAGGGTGATTTGATAAATACTTCGAATTAATGTGTTTCAATCACTCATTTCGCTTGAACAATTTTTACGAAGCCTTGATATACACTCTAATCATAACCCAACTCAATTTTAATCATTCATCAATCAAAATCCGAAAACAAGAAAAATGTCGAGTAACCCTAAGTTTGCTGACACCACAGATTTGGTAGCGTTTTTTTTTTGGAGAAACCAGAAGAAAGTGATGGGTTTGAGGAGATTATTGATTTCCTGAATGCAAGTTATGTCCAATATGCGTTAACGGTTGATCCAACCATTTATACTACCTGTATTGAAACAGTTCTGGGCATCTTCCAAGGCTAAGATCGTTAATGAGTACAAAAAATCAAGCCATAGTAGACTAGAAGAAGTAATCGTACACTTGAGAACTAGTAATAAAAGAGGAGTGATCTTAAGTTTGGATGATGCTGAAGGAAATAGATTGTCTACCCACGGCTACAATTTTTGGCAGAACTAGAAAGAATGAGGTTTATTAAAATCTTACTCAAAAGCTTAGCTTCTAATAAACTTTATTTTTTTCTCCCGAATAGAAATTTACTTATCCATACTTACTACTGCATTGCCTTAATGCCTAAAGACTCCGAGCCTTGAATGAATTTAGTAGCACTATGGCATCTGCTATCATATGTCTTGCCACAAACCAAAATTTTAAAACTTTCCAATGTACATTTTTTGACATAATGGTGAAGAAACTTGGATGGTGGGGGGTAAAATTCACATGGTATCCAAGATTGTGCAAGTCCCATCCTAAATAAACAAGTTGAGTGGGATGACCAGATATAAGAGAGGTTTATGTTACAAATCCTTCCCACATACCAAGAAGTGTTGCTAATATGAAGAATCAGGAAAGGCGGTTTTCTGAGAATGATTTACACCTCAATTCCCAACATGATGATTTAATAGCTTCAAATATATGGGTGTGAAAGATTAGCTGCTCCTTTTTCCTGATTCCCATTCCAATGCTATTATTTCTCAACCAAACATCATCTCTAAACCTTACAAGAAGAAGTCAAGGAGAAAACAGGAAGGAAAGAACAGTGGTCCTTCACTAGAGCCTATTACTATGAGGCCGCATGTAATCTACCTCCTTCCTATGAACCACCTCAAAGTTGTGATGATAGTAATGCAACTTTTTGAATTGATGAAATTTATGTACCCAGCCACTACAAAGAGATAAAGTCCTTGATTAATAGGAAAGCCAAGACATTTTTTGGGCTCAAAGGCAAAGGGAGATTGCTAGCTTATGATGAAGAGAGTCAATGCCATTAGAATAGAGTTAGAATTATAAGAACCTAGACTGGGTCCATAGATGTAAGGAAGATTGGTTTAAAACTAGCCACATGGGTAGAATCCTCTCATTAAGCTAGTTGGGGGTGCTCAGTAGGAAGCCTCCAAAATTAGTGGGAGGAAAGATAAAGATCTTTCATGCTGAAGCAGAAGTACCATTGTGGTGGATGAGACTCAAGAGAGAATGATGAGACAACCTGATGTTTTGATATAGGTATGTTAGAAGAGAAGGAAATGAGTTTGAAATGTGTGTTGAACAGAGCCTTAGTAGTTAGTGTTCTTTACAACTACAAATTCAATTCTAGTTAGTGCTGTGCGCTGAAGTATTACTAACTACTAACAACTTACGTTTACTACTGTTCTCTACTACTTACTTACTAACTACTAGCTGGACTCTAACTGCCGATTGTGCCATTGCCAATGTGAAAATACCAGATGAATTGACTCTTTCTCAAAACTTTGATTAAGCATCAAAACTAAAAAAAAAAAAACCCAAGCCAGATACAACGTTGTTGCTGACAACAATTCTCTGTTAGACCAAAGAGCTAAGGGAATTTAGATTTCATAGATCAGTAAGATATAAGTACCTGCATCTACAAAAACATTTTCTTTCCTTTCTTCACCAAGCACAATTTTCCACAATAAAAGACAAAGGCAAAGGAAAAATGGTGAGCCAGTAAGGTGCCATTAAAGGAAGAAAGATTCAAGTTTGCTCTTTGAATGAAGAAATGGGCTAGAAATCTTGAAGAGACTCAGTTACATAGCTAAACTTAATATAAAAGAAGAGAGGCTTGTAAGGCAAAATGAAAAGAGCCAACATAGCTTATAATTGAATCATTAGATAACACACACAGAATTAAGCTAAGAATTGAGGTGCATAGATTTTAAAATTAGCCTACCTCCGAGGCCTACAAAGCAGATGGAACCTGGGAGAAAATAACCATTAGCAGAAAGATCAAGATTTTTTTTTGTAGAACTATGAATAGAGAAAGTAAAACAACAGCTTGAACAAGCTTAGAACGCAGAACTATAATAAAAGAGAAAAAAACCCCTCCTCCGCAAAGCTCAAAAAAGGAGACATCAAATGTCCACTGCAATTATTAAATAAAAACTGGCTGGCATTTACACACATAGTCAGTTGAAGAGCAAACAAAAGCTATGATGACATGCTAGAAGTTGTTTTCTAAGGAACATGAAAAGAGTAAAAATAGACGGTTTATGAGTGACATAAATTCAGAAAGTAGTGAAAATGGGGAGAAAGAGGAGGCGGTGAGAACAGAGAATAGGAGGAAAAAGGCGTCTAAAAGAACTTAAAAGGTAAGCTCTAAAAGAACCCAGGGATGAACTTTTTGAATATGATATGTCACATAAGCAAAAATATATAAGAGGATAAGTAAGGTAGAAAAGGAAATGACAAGATATAGTTGCTCAGTCAACTTCGCACAATCTCACTAACCCGCATCAATTCTTACATCCCAATAATCTCCACCCCCCTACACAATCTACCCAAAACAATACCACAAAGAGGCTACTAATCCTCCCCCTCAAATCCTGTTGATAAACTCACTATACAGACTAGAAAAAATCTAACAACAAAAAGAAAGAGCCAATCCAGTGAACTCTATTGTTTGGAATAGACAAATATTGAGTAACTGATGAATGATGTGGGTATCCATAACGCCAATCTACCCTGTCCATCATTCGGCTGTCACCCCACTTTTGAACAAGAACCACACCATTACAAGAATAGCATAGAGTTACAACCAAGCCCCCCCCCCAAAATTCACCACACCAGTGAATTCATACTGTAGACAGAAATTGTGCTATCCCACCTCACTGGAAGTTGTGTATAATGATAGCAAAACGAATGAGAATACAAACACAAGCCAGAGGAGGATTTGATGAAAAGTTGGTTATGGGGGTTATATTTAAATTAAAGATTGCAACCACTTAAACAAAGGAAACGTAAAAGATATGGAGAAATCTAAAAAGTGTGTACACTCAGCAGCGTGACATGTATAATTAATCTTGTTTAGATATTTGAACTGTGCTCTATATGCCACCAAAGACTTGTAACTACCATCACCCCATCTCCCCCCCGCACACAGAGTATGATGGAACCGACCCCAGAGTACCAACACCACCATCCCCAATCCCAACCACGCCGCTCAAAAAACCAATCCCCGATAGACCAATAACCGAAGTACACAACAACATGCTGAACACGAAGTATTCAAAGCCGATCGTTGGAATGAGAAAGTATAATCAACAACTCAAGCTCATGACAAACGCAGTAAAACGGATCAATGAAGTTTTTGAAAGGCATCCTCCTGGTGATAGTGAAGACTTTTAATGAAACAAAATAATTCAGTAAGATGAACATCTATTGTTAGGGAGGATTGTTTAGGATTAAAAAGACATCAAGATGATTCTTAAGTTACAACTACTCAGGTATAATTAGTGCTGTCAAGCATAACTAGTGCTGCTAGTAAACTAACGAAAATTATGCTAAGATACTTAGTACTGGTAGTATAAAAACTTACTACTGCTAATTACCACTGTTAGTATAATTAGTACTGTTAGTATAATGTTATTGCCGCTAGTAGAAGTTAAGACTGCTCAGACATAAAGACTGAAAATATACTAAGTAGTTACTACTGCTAGTACTAAAGTTAGTACTCAAGAGTATGTTAGTACTGCTAGAGTAAACTTTCTAAGTAGTTAATGCTGCTTGTGCTCAGTTACAACTGCTGAGTAATTACAACTGCTAGAAGGATTAAGTGCTGCAGAGTAAATCAAAGACATATCCAAAAAAGAGTCACATAACACCCCCATTTATTTTACGAAATATAGCAAGCGGAAGCTAATTCTTGGGGTATTACTATTCATAGTACAACAGTCATAATCATAGAAAATGACTCGTAAAGAGACGTTTTTGTAAAATTTAGTTATCATTCATTTATTTATCAGAGTTTTACAAGAAGAGAGATCCCAAAATCTAGAAACATAAAGTTTGAATGATAACAGTTTAGCCATCTACAATCCGTGCACTCCATGCCATAATAAGCTCAGTTACCTGAGATAAACAATGCTAAAAAGTCAACACAAAGGTTGAGTGAAATTCACAGGTTTATGTTAAACAGTTTGAAATACAATTTCAATAGTGGGTTTACGTGTGTTATCCACCTATAAGGTAATAATTTTCAATGAATACAATTTATTATAGAAAACAATATTATTGCCCTAAGCTCATGACACCGAGACCTTGAGATAATCAATAATCATAAGAAATTGACCTAACGGGTGCCTTTGCCAAACACCTGCATAGTGATTCAAATGAAGTGCGTTTGGTTACCAGAAAGTATAGGTACACCAACGAGGAAGTTCAGTCCCAAATAGGATCAAATTCACAGCATTCGGCATTACCACCGTAAAAGTAATTAAACTGTTCATGATAGTTGGGGTCTTAATGGCAAAAGTAAGGACTTAGGCAATAATTTTTTTATTTTATTGTATATTTAGGATAGCATACAGTTAGAAAAACACTTGAATTCATGGTTATAAGCATGTATCCCCCTCGCGAGTTTTTATGAAACATATCAAAATTTAAAATGCGAGCTATGACTCACTCCTTAACATGAGAAATCAGAATTGATGGCAAAATAAGCATCAAGTGAAAGTAACGGCCGTTATCACGCAACCGGGGTGATATTCAAGTCTTAGTGTGATGGTTTATGTTTCAAAACTTCATAAAGTTTAACGTATTACTTTGATTGTATTAATTTATAGAAATATTGTATCACTGTTCGGGCTATCATAATCCAGAGGCCATGGTATTGTATCGTGAGGAGTCAGGGCACTTTAAATCGTAAACCCAGCAAACTCATCAAAACAATACCTAAATGGAACCCCTCACATGAAATTCCCTAGTAACGTGATATGATAAGATTATAAGTTTCTTCAAAAGCCTAGTCAGATAACTTACGTAATATATAACTAATTGTTTTATAATGTGTCGATCGTTGATAATATCGATAAATGTATCGGGTTTTTAAATAAAATCGAGTCCTTCATAATATTAATATAATATTTTTATAATTTATTATAAAAATATATATATTTTATATTTTTAAGTTTGCAAAAATGGACAATAAATACCCTGTGATTTATAAACTTTTACAATTTAGTCCGTTATATATTAAGGTTAATATTAAATTTAATCCTTTAACTCTTAGGCACTTGGAAAACAGTCCTTTATAGTTAAACTTTGGAATAATGACATTTTCCAGCCCCTCTATTATAAATTTAGAAAAGTTATGATATATACCACTATGCAGAAAATCATTGTAAATCAAATCTTAAACTTATAGTTTTAATATTTTTTGAAATCCAAAAAGTTTTGCACTTATGGCTTATTTAGAATAAGCTAAAAATAAGTATGTTCTAAACGTAACAAAAGTTTAGAAAAAGGATTCGTTAGCTAGAAAATCAAAACGGGTCATTTTTAGGGTTTTAATTAAAAATGCATGGGTTTGTGGTTCAAAAAACAAAACAAGAGTTTACACATGATCTTAGGAGACTTATTAGAGTTTCAAAACAGAAAATAAGCTTATTGAACAAGAATTAAGCTTACTTGAGCTAGAAATGGATCGAAAATGGTGTTTATGGGTCGAACTCCTGGAAATCGACTTCAATGGCTTCTTTTTCTTGTTTCTTGGCTTCAATTCTGATCTTGGGGCTTCACTTCTCTTCCTTGATCTTGGTTAAGACTCCATTTGTGTGTATAATGAATATTTGAGGGTGTGGTTGGTTTCAGGCTATATATAGGGGTCAAACACCTTGGTGGCCAAGGTTTGTAGCTTGAAGTAAGGACCAAGGGTGTTAGGGTAGTGACTAAGGGCAGCTAAGGGTGTAGATAGGGTAAGTATGGTGAGCTAGAAACTAGCTTTGAGTGTTGAAGGTGTAAATAATGGGTCGGTTTTACAAAGGGATGACAAGGAAGTGAAGAAGACTTGGTGGCCAAGGTAGGTGGATGGAGGTGCTAGTAAGGTGGTAAGGTGGCTGTCTAGTGACATGGTGGTGTGATGCAAGTAGTGGTGCTTAAGTGCTTGTGTTAAGATTTAGGGGCGGTTGATCATGGTTTTTTAAGGTATTTAGGTTTTTTTGGTAGAAATAGGTTTATGATTAAGGTTTAAGGTTAGGATTAAGGATAATTTAGGGTTTAGGATTAAGGTTTAGTGTTAGGATTAGGGTTTAGGATTAGGTTTAAGGTTTAGGATTAAGGTTTAGGTTTAAAATGAAATTAGGGTTTTTAGTGTTTCTTTTAGGTTTAGATGTTATGCATTTGAGTTATTGTACCTTATGTAACTGGTGGTAAGACAATAGAATGAATTTTGAGGGAAAATGAGTTAGTTTGAAATCAGTGTTTCATGGATTTGTACTTTACTTAATGAGTTGAACATGACTTGGAGGGAAAATTTATATTTCAAATATTGTGCAATTGTACTCTGTACACATGTTAGAAAGCTTCACATTCATTTATATTTATAACAAGACGATATAATTAGAGTTTTGATATAAACATTAACGGATAAAGTCTATTTTGATATAACATTGTAAATGGCACGTTAAATGGATAATGTATTTGGTAAAATGATATTAAGATATAGACTTGACATATTAGGATGTTTACATGATATAAACATAGATAAAATTGGCATAGGTAGGTTGCGTGATCTCGTTTACTTTAGAGATGCAAGTTACGTTGTATAATGAGATAAAGCAAAAATTTCCTTTGTAAAAAGTGGTATATATAAAAAATGATATTTACAATCAACTAAATTAATAGATGTATAATTACATTGATGAAATTAACGGTTGTTAAAAGATAAAGGTTTTGATTGAAGAACAAAATAACTTATGAAGATAATATCAATTGTTTGTAAAGAAATATGTAAACTTTTTTGTTTAAGAGATTATGTTACTTATAGAAAAATCATAATCACTTGACGCTGTTTTGTAAACCCATTAGTTTCCTTAGTGTATTAAAGGAACCCTACGGCAATAGATCTCGATATAAGTCTCCATATTATAATTTCAATAGTTTGCATAGCAATCATATTTATAATCATAGCTATTTTGTACTCAAAATAGTATTCCAATATATTAAAGTTTAGTACAGATCCATTTTTTAACTGTTCATTGTTCCTCGTATATTGCAACTAATTCCGCATAGTTATTGTGATATTCCTTAATCCTTAGTTTCTACCTATAGTTGTCTTGGAATCTATCCAATATAGACTAAGCTTTAAAACAAACACTAAGTAATATCTAGTCAAGAAGGATGCCAACAACATGCATGACTCGATCACATCCTTATTCGAGTAAAACCCAAGGTTAATGATTAGGAAAGGGAAATAAATTGTTGTTAAATAAAATACGAAACAAATAGATTAAGTCCAAAAAATAAAGGCACAAGTTGCCTAGTGAACAACTTTCCCCGAGCCTGTGTTACCATTATCGAGACTCATAAATATTTACATAAACGTCTTAAGTCATAGTTCAAAAACAACAACACTAATTGGCGTTCCCGGGTAACGTCAACTTCCTATTCATTCCCATACTCTACATACTTTAATATATGCACAAAGCGGCGAAATCTACACTTTATACAATACTTATACATCGTGAATTTTTTACGTGTCAACGAATAATCGATCCTTCAAATAATTCCTTCGGTTTAAGCTTTGCGAACCGACTATCTTCAAACTTTCCTCCTGTTTTTTGTTGTCGACTTTCTAATTTTTTTTTCCGATTTATTTATTTTTTTGCAATCATAACTACGAATCTCGGTGTAATTTCACCATCTTTTAACGATCATAATAACTCCGGATAATTTTTCCATAATTCTTCATTCTTCGGACGTACCAATTAATTGTGATGGTAGTAAAAATACATAAGTTTTGACTACTTTTTACATTCCCATTTGCAATGTGCAAATTTCTTCCACCGAACCAGAATAGACAATGACCAAGACAACAAGAAATACATAACTTTACACTTTAAGCAACTAGCAACTGATAAATGGACTTAATCTAACAGGGTAGGCTAAGGTGTAAAGGTGTAACGAAACAAATAGTTGGTGTTATTCCTAAAGGATTGGCTCTACAGGTTTTTCTAAGGGTATCTTACTCTTATAATGAGAGTAAACAAAGGCCCCTATAACGGTGGTTAACTATCCAGTGTATTAGGTTTAATAGAAAAGACAACATGTATAGCTTGTTTGGGTGTAATCCTAGACATTTGGGGACCTATTTAAATAAACAAGTTACTTACTCCATCTAAATCCCTAACCATCACTGTGGTCTCGAAAAGATATATCAGACAAGTTTTAAAGTCTAACAACATCACACCACGGCACACTCATAATTTTTATGGGAAGTTTAGTAAACATATTGGAAACTGGATTAAGGCTCTCATCCTCACAATATCTAATAAGGGTTATTGTGTGCAGGTTATGTAACTAGTAATTACACAAAAGTAAGCTTGAATTTTTTTAAAATTTAAGCATAATTTAAGCATTTTATTGTGAAAAATAGGACAAGTATGCATTCTAATTCCCATCCCCCCCCCCCCCCCACTTAAGTTATACAACGTCCTTATTGAATGGATAAAACATTAAAAAAGGGAAATTAAAAGAATTAGAATGAGAAACTCCCCTGATATTTTGCTCGGTAGATTCTCCATGTAGATTAATGAGCAAGAATTCCATATTGTAGATACTTCACCAACATTGTTGATTTCTTTCCAGCGAGGTCTTGTGCAAAATAATAGGAAAAACCATGCACTCATATCTCTTAATATACGGTGTAATAATAAAATAAATAAAATTGTACAGGGGACCAAAACGCTTTACCCTAAACTGGAAAACGCCGTATAGATAAACCTGTAAAAAGTATTTGTACGGGTCAGTCTATCCAATACGTCGTATCATGTGCATGAATACGCCGTATAGACAGAACTAACAATAAAGTTTTTAAATGCAGAAAAATAAAGAATTGATAACGTCCAAACAATCAATACGCCATATGGTACGGAGCGGATATGCCGTATTGATTTCTGGGAAGACAGACTCGATAAAAAAATTGAAAATGCATTTCGGGTTGTCTCCCGGCAAGCACTTTTGTTTACAGAAAAGTATTTTAGTTAGACTTGCCCCAGTTTTATCCCATCCTTATAAAACAATTTGGGGTCGAATGGGATGCCAAACGGAACATATAAATTCTTAATAAGATTAAATAGCATCCCGTTGTTAAGATTATTCCAAGTCACGATATTAACATTTAATTCCCTGATAAAATTTCTAACAATGAAAATTTTACTAATTGTAATGTGACTTGTTTCCAAAAGCTTATTTGACCTTTGTTTATCGATTTTTATCACATTAGGTAATGGTATGACAGACATATCCCCTGAAGGTTGCTCAATATCGATTTTATCATTATCATTGTTTGTATCCGATAAATCATCAGGATAAAACTAACGTTAAAAATGAATTAGAATCAATAAAAGAATAACAATTTGTCCCGATTTCATATCACAATCGGACAAGAATGTTTCATCTTTTAATTAAGATTCATCGATAAATTTGTGGACTTACAGTCGGGTTCATTTAAGACATCAAAATTTAGAAGTTAGAGCATCATTGTAAGAGCATGCGGGAAACTCTTTCTTAAAATCTTTAAAGTAGTCTAAATCATTAAAATAACTGGCTGTAGGTTTGGGTGATGGAAGCGAAGGCATATTGACTTTATCATTATCATTTTCCCAATCCTTTTTCAAATCGTCGACAGAAATTATTTTATAAGAAAATGAATTTTTGTTATAAATTACCGTGTAATCTTAATCGTCGAATTCGTCAAACGATATTCTAAATTCAATTTGATCGTTGTTAAGAGAACTTACCGTGGGTTCACATGAGAGTGTTACTTCAGATGTTAATGCTATAAACACACAAAAACACAAAAATATGCAAAATATATAATGTAGAAAATCAAACAAACAAACACAATTAAAAACACAAAAGATTACCCTAATCTAAATTACACTCTCTTGACATGTCCAAACCATCTCAACTTTCCTTCCTTTATTTTGGTGATTAGAGTTTCGGTTTCAAGTGTGGCTTTAAAGTTTTTGTTTAGAATCATGTCAAATATGGTGATGTGTCGTCGTAGTTAGGTATTTATTTGGGTTATCAAGTTTTACATTTATATTTTGCCAACATTACCTAAAACAACACTTTAACGGGCAGTGTACCCGATCAGATGTAGTTTCGTTGGTCAGTACGGTGTCGATCACTAAGTGTGTGAACATTAATCTTTTATCCTATCAATATTTTGGTTACATAAATTAAGTTAATTTAAACTATGTTAATTCTAATCTATGTTAAACCTATTGCTAAACCTAGTTCTAACGGATAAAGGGGGACTGACACAGGTTTTGTGGAAACTTAGATCAATTTAAAATACAATAACACACGCAAGAAGATAAATAAAAGATAGAAGAGCGGTCTAGCCAAATATAAGAAAACAGTATTTACCATGATTAATCCAATTAAAACGCTGGTTTATTTATTTAGTGTAATGAGTGCTTATTTCGAGGTGGCATATCATTCCAAGATTTAAGCGGTACTTCTTCCCAAAACCTAGACACGTATAATTTTCTCACAATTAAACGCATTTGCATAAAGCATCCTATTCGTTGATTATAATCTATCTTAGGAGATTAATAATGGTGATCTTATTAAACCCTAGCTCATGGAGACTTTACCCACTTACTGCTTAAAGGCAATTTATATTCTAGTAGTCCAATGTCCAAGTCTTTACCAAAGGAATCAGTACGTTATTTATTGATACCAGGTCACCTACTAGCCCAACTTGCACACATAAACCAATGGTAAAGATAGGGCATTATCGTGATCCTATTATTCTAGATATATAAATCACTATATGTAGAGCCATCCCGGCATCTAGCTAACTTGT
>BQNB010068992.1:0-11872 GCA_026074375.1 Tanacetum coccineum
TTTCAAGAAAAGAAGCATCTCAGATCTATGGAGCTGTTCTACCTGATTGTTTGACCAGTCTGGAGATGAAAGAATCCAAGCCTTACAAGACTTATCTTAGCTATGCTACAGGTGCTGTACCTCCCAAGATTTCCAGAAAATTCAAGAAAGCGTCTCCATCAAAGAAAGATAGTGTTCATGTCCAAGCAGATGAAGAACCTGTCCAGAAAGGCAAATAAGTTAAGAGATCTGCCAAGAAATCTACTTTTAAGCCAACAATAGGTATCGTCATCAGAGAGGCTCCTGTGAAAACAAAATCTAAAAGAAAGGAAAAGGAAAAGGTAGATGTAGCTCATGGAAAAGGAATAGAGTTGTTATCTGATATAGCTTTGACTAAAGAAGCTCAGATAAAAGAAGTAAGAAAGAAGAGCTTAAGGGACTTTCACAAGACACATCCTAGTGGTTCTGGTACGATTGCCAAAAAACCACCAAGTGTTGAGAAGATCACACCTACTGTCACAAGTGAAGGAACTAGTGATAAACCAGGGGTTCCAAATGTGACAGAAGAGGACTCTACTGAGAGTGAATCTGAGTCTTGGGGAAATGATGAAGACGATAGCAACAATGATCAAGATTCAAGTAATGAAGGCAGTGAGAAGGAGAATGAAAGTAAAGAGCAAGCATCTGATTCAAAGCAAGAAGAAGAATATGAGGATGATGATCAAGAAGAGGAGGATTTTGTTCATACTCCATCCCCCACAGATGATAAAGATGATGATAAGTTGGAATTAGAAAGTGATGATGTGATTAAATATAATAAAGGCGATGAAGAAATGGATGATACTACTTACTAATTTGATGATGATGTATATGCTGAAATGAATGAAGCTCACAAGGGAATGAAAATTTTGAGACTACTCAAGAACAAGTTGTTGAAGATGCTTATGTGACGATTTCTACCATTACAAAGAAGACTGAAGTTCCTGTTACTAGTTCTACTCGCTCATCCGACTTGGCGTCAAAATTCCTAAATTTTTTAGACATTCCTCATAATGATGCAGAAATTGTGTCTCCACTAGATGTTCATGTCCACCATGAAGTCCCAAGAACTCAAGCACCCACTCATCTTTCAGTACCAGTTTTTGTTATCCCTAAATCATCACAGGTATTCACAAATATTCCTCAATCATCATACACCTTCACTCCTACACCAATACAGGCAACACCCACTCCTCTGCTGATAATCGAAACTACAAATCCTTTATCTACACTACCTGATTTCTCATCAGTATTTTGATTCAATGATAGAATCACAACATTGGAAAAAGAAGTTGTTAAACTTAAGAAAGACCTTCTATACACTCAAGTGACGTCTTTAGTTGATAGTCATCTTGATATAAGGTTGGGAGAAACCAAAGAAGAATTCATGAACTTCCTTTCAGAGTCTCTCACGACAAGAATCAAAGAACATGTAAAAAATTAGCTGCCTCAGATTCTGCCCAAGGAAGTGTCTAACTTCGCTCTACCTGTGATCAAAAAGTTGATTAAAGAATCACGTGAGGAAGTTAATCTAGTAAAGGTGTCTTCCCAACCACATTCTACTTATGAGGTGGCTTCTACACTTACTAAATTCGAGTTAAAGAAGATTCTTATCGACAAGATGGAGAAAAGTGAATCATATCTGGCAGCTCCCGAACACCGAGTTTGCTATGATAGTTTGAAAAAATATTACGATCTTGACAAAGATTTATTTTTCTCTTATGATGTATATTCATTGAAGCGTGACCGCAAAGACAAAGACAAAGATGAAGACCCTTCCACTGGATCAGACCGAGGGTTAAAGAAGAGGAAGCTAATCAAAAATGCGGAACCAACCACTAAACTAAAAAAGGAAAATTCAATGTCTGGCTCTTCAAAAGGCACCAAGTCTCAACCAAAATCTTCTGGAAAGTCTGTCAAATCAGAGGAACCAGTGTTCGAGGTTATAGACTCAGACATGCCACAAGATCAAAAAGGGAATCTGGGTGATAATGAAGATGAGACAAGGAATGAGACTGCCTCTAGACGTGACTGGTTCAAGAAACCTACACCACCTCAAGAACCTACTGACCTTGACTGAAATATTGGCAAGACTACTCAAGAAGGACCAACTCAAAATTGGTTGATGACTCTAGCAGCTTCCACTTCTACTGATAAATCATTGAAAGACTTTGATGAATTGATGAGCACTCCAATAGACTTCTCTGGATACATCTTAAATGGGCTAAAAATTAAGAATTTAACTCAAGAAATCCTGCTAGGACCAGCATTCAGACTACTTAAAGGCACACACTCTAATTATGTTGAATTAGAATATGACTTTGAAGAATGCTATAAGGCTCTTTCAGAAAAGCTTAATTGGGAAAATTCTGAAGGCGGTGACTATCCATTTGATCTTTCCAAACCCCTTCCTTTGATCATACGTGGAAAACGTCAAAGAGTACTATTCAAATTCTTCATCAACAATGATCTCAAGTATCTACAAGGAGGAATTTCGACTATGACATACACGACGTCTACTACCAAGACAAAGGCCGCTCAGTATGATCTTCCAAGCATTGAAGACATGGTTCAAAATATATGGAGTCCTATTAAAGTTGCTTATGATAAATACACGTTATAGGGTATCTCACATTGGAGAGAACAACGTAAGTCCTTTTATGCCTTTGCAATAGGTATGCAATCAAGAGGAGATGTATATTCCACAAAACGGATTCTGGCAGTCACTTGTGTCTTAGTAATGAGGAAACATAGATATGGGTATTTGGAAGAGATTGTGGTGAGAAGAGCTAATAATGACTTATACAGATTCAAGGAATGTAACTTTCCATAACTTTGGATCAATGATATCGAGGATATGTTAATTCTTGTGGTTTAGAATTGGCTCACAAATCTTTTAGGGGATGATGTTGCTGACTTCGCAATAGCCCTAAGAATGTTCACCAGAAGTCTGGTTATTCAGAAACAAGTCGAGGATCTTCAACTTGGAGTTGAAAGTTATCAAAAGAAGATCAATGTCACCAAGCTTGATACTACAAGACCAGATCTTAAAAAAAGGCACCCGTACACTTCATACAAAGACCCTTAAGGATTCATTATGTCGATGACTTTGAGAGGAACAGGTTGATGCGCTCCGACGAACTATACAAGTTCAGTGATGGCACGTTAACAAGACTTCTTTCTTTGCTTGAAGACATTACCAAGAATATCGACATAGAGTACTTGCCGAAGAGAAGATGGAGCATATTGGAAAAGAAAAGAGCTTATTTCGTGATCAAGGACATCAACAAGCTGCTAAAGGAAAGGAGGATGATGAGGAGTTTAGAGAAATTTGTTGGCGGTAGACTCTACGGAACTGACCTCAGACTGCTGCAAAGAACAATATGACCTCGTCATATTGTGTTCATATCTCAAAGGTCATTTCATATATCATTAATTTGTGAATTTGTATATATATAGTGTAGACTTATGGTGAAAATAAGGTGTGCTCGAGTATAAAATTTTCAAGAATTTCTTAGTAAATTCAAAAAATTTCAAATTATTG
This sequence comes from Tanacetum coccineum, assembly GCA_026074375.1. Taxonomy (NCBI): domain Eukaryota; kingdom Viridiplantae; phylum Streptophyta; class Magnoliopsida; order Asterales; family Asteraceae; genus Tanacetum; species Tanacetum coccineum. Next base: position 3,563 of record BQNB010068992.1, read on the forward strand.
TACTCAGCACAGTCTTATATACCCTCAAAACTTAAGGGGGAGCATTAAGATGTTCCTAATAGTGATTATGTAACATTTTGTCCCCGAACGTTTAATCAATTGATATCCAAAATATCAAGGGATTAACATTTTGGATAAGGGGAGAAAATGTGATTAAACTGAATCTTAATTGTATTGACATGTGATCGTATAAAATGGACTCAATGCACTCCAACACTTAGCATGTACTACGATTACGATGCACATGTTAAGGGGGAGCTTTTAGTGATGATGAAAAACTCTCAAAGTGTAAATCTTTTGATATTTATATCAAACACTTTGATTGAACTTTTCAATGATTTTGGTTTTGATTGTGATGGAATACCCTAAAGACCGACCATGTACTTAAATTTATGGAGTTATAAGGTGGTTAGGCATAGGTATTCAAATCCCATGATCCAACCAGAACCGGAGGGATCTACCCAGGGATATCCACTAGTTAGTGTAGAAGTCCTTAGGTATGATACAAAAGGAGAAAAAGTGAGAATCGGGAATAATGCCGACTGAGATGGAGCTAACACTGGAACAAACCCAACAAGGTGTTAGTTATGAAGTCTCGGTAAGCATTGAAGGGGTTGAAGAATGAAAAAGAAATGTAAGGATAAAGGGTGAAAAGAAAGAAGCCCTCCATACACTTAGGCAGAAACCGGGTCAATACATAATCTGTCAGAAACACTAAGGTGTTGTCTGACATTGAAGACAGTCATGGACCCAGTGACGCTATGCACAACCCTCCCTAGCCACTCAAGGTCTCTCAACAGACTCTTGTTTCATTTCTCACGGAGATTACACGCATTTCTATCGACTTTCTCACTCCGAGTTAGTTGATATTGAAAAGGTGGCAGTCTGCTCCAGCCTCCGATCACTAAAAACAAAGTGCACTATTGAGTCTAGAGCCAAAAGAGATCATCCATAAATCTCATTAGGACACTTGTCAAATGACAATCATGGGACCAGTAGACCTGCAAGCACAACCACTGCCCCTACCACGCCCCCACCAGGCTCTCCCTCAATAGGACATCTTGTTTCATTTCTCAAAGCGAGAATCAACCACTCGTCATTACAAATACGTGACTATTCCTCAACACCGAGTTAAGTTGAATTGATAATGTGCATCTGCTCCAGCCCGAACCAGATCCAACAATAAAAAACAAAGTGCACTAATTGAGTACACAGAGCCAAAAGGAGATCATATCCATAAATCTCATTAGGGACACCGCTTGACAAATCAATGCTTGCTAGGATCACACAATGTGCAATAACAATTAACAAATTAATTTCCACTATCATTATCCTTGTGATATTGCCTAAAAACATCCGAGTGATTAATCTCATAATTTTCATGTCACTCAAAGAAGATATTAAATTCCCTGCTTGAGAGCTAAAAAACATCCCAAACAAGCCACATGGTGATGGAGTGACAATGTGGCGATTCCTATATGAAATCAAACATGTGACAACTGGAAAGTAAAAACGATAGGTGCGAATCCCTATAAAGAAACAAACATGAACCAAGGTTAATGAATTGAACGATTGCTGAACTAATTTATTTGAAATAATATCAATTTTCTCGATTTTGTCACAAAATAACACAGTAGAGCAAGTGGACACGATCGATTGATTTTTCAAATCAATTTTTATTATTTCAATACGATGAAGATAGTAACATTCGGTGAGTTCACTCTAATCCTGTTTGTCACAAGCTTTGAGGAACGTATCCGATAATATTATAAACAAACTAAGTTTGAAATGAATTTGATACTAAGTGATAGAAAGATTTTTGAAACTTTAGATAGCTGCACAACCAGTCAATGAGAATCATCATAAATAGTGTGTAAATCAACTAACCTGAAGCACAAGGAACGTCCTACACCTACGGATTCGAGAGGTTACAACGAAACAACTACCAACCAACCACGGGCTAAATGATAAGCCATAATTAGTCCCTCGTTCCCCAGTTCCATCCTAGCTTTAATTTTCTAACTGTTTTAACTTTGGCAGTAAAATAAAAGAATGGAGGGTGAGGAACCCGTGCTACCGACCTAGCTACTGCACACACGACTCAAAGCCATACAAGACTCCAAGAAAAAACCCAAAGCCAACCGACAAAAATCAAATACATCCAAAGAACTCCAAGTAGAAGTTTCAAAAGACGTTATCGCTACTAGAATATGATTATCGTACGTCCTTTCTTGAAGCTACCAAGAGTAAAAGTAAAATAAATATTCAAAAAGATGCATTATTAAAGCTTTTTAAGATTATCAAATCAAGAAAGGTATGAGCATATCCATCCAAAATGTCCACAATTCACAGAGAAAGTGCAAAGTTCCTAAACAATACAATATTGCTAAAATCAACGAGTATTATGCTTATGTTTGATGATCTCAAAGCGTTGAAGATTCCATTCTCCAACATTCTATTCAAGATAAAAGAACAAGCTCACATCTAACGTCATGATCATTACAAAGTCAAATCACCACCACAATAAACACAGATAGAAGAAAAAGCCTAACGATCTCAATACTCGAAGTGCACGCATAAGTAAAGCCATAATACAAAATTTTTGTAAATTGTATTGACGAGCAAGTATCCTTAGTGTGGATGCATTGTTAGAAAACCACAAAAGCCCACAGAGTCGGCACCCCACTTACCAAAAAAGCTTAAGATCTCTGTAGAGCTCCTTTTACGTAAATTTTTGTCAAGTATAACACATAACTTTAAAAGCAAACCGCGCCCAAATTGCCCATGGAAATAGCCCACACAGGGTCCCCCGGCCGAGCCATTTTGTAATCCTATATCCACTATCATACATACCCCTAATAACATATCCCATTTTATACTCCTTTCCTCGTCTAAGTGTTGATCCAACCATCTATTTCCCGTCTCAAAAAAACTCAGTAAAGATTGAAACATTTACAAAACTTGTAGTTAAAAAAGATATTCAATGACAAATCATACCTTAAATTAAATTAAAAAGTAAAAACATGAGTTATTGATCGAATACCGTAACAAACATCCTGAATTCTAATTACATATCCCAATAAATATATTTTTCATTACTTCACCTATCGATATAAAAAATCTTTGTGGCATATATACAGATTTATTATTAATCAAATATCGTCTATGTGGTTATTCAACACGATAGTAGTTAGAGGATAACTACAATTAAATTATTCAAAAAGAATATTTATACAAATGATTTGGCTAGGAACACATCCGTCTAGAAAATAACTCGAAATTTTTTATTATCATAAAAGGACTCCACCTTATAATTTATTTTTTCTTCTGACATGTCGAGATTCTCATTTTTTTTTTTTCTTATTTTTTTTCTCCCAGACAACCAATATATTTTTAATTTGAACCACGAAAATAGTGATTCTTATTTATGTGTACCATCTTTTTTACCATAAGATCGCAGGAAATAAGATAAAATACGTATTTTATCTATCATCGTTGTCAAAATCAAGTGACATCTGAATATGAACTTTATTGTCCAAGCCTATATACTTTTTTCCAATAAAAATTGCTCTCTGCCAATAAGAAAACTCCTTGTAAACATGATGTAATTCTTTTATTAAAATAAGACAAGCCAGGTGCATTAGTGTATAACTCAAATTTTATTGAAAGTTACCAATTATACCTCTCGCACTTAAATGAGCTTTAGGGTAGTGCAATAATCCGGACCCTATTCGGCATTTTTCACAGACCTGAATAAGATAATCGAGTCAAATCTAAATTCCATCTGTTTACAACTCTAACTCGGACAACGTCGACTCTAACCCATTATTGAAAATAGAGTCGGGTCTCAGGATTAAAATACTTATGCAATTTCCGTGCCCTCTAAGGGTCTCAACCTCCAAGACTTACTCGGAGTTAGATTTTTTTATGTATATTTTAATTATAATTTTTCTTTTTTTTCCCTAATAATTCATCCATACGGTTAATGTAAAAGGTCAAAAATCCACTTTTATGTTCAAATTTGAAGTATTTTGTACAGATATAATGCTTACATTATTAACCTGGGGGGGGGGGTGCGGGGAGGTGGGGGTGGGGGGGGGGGGGGGGGGGGTGGGGGGGGGGGGAGGACTAGGGGGGGGGGGGCGGAGGGGGGTGGGGGGGGGCATCTATATATAGCATTCACTAGTTGTTTAAAAGATTTTTAACTTATTATAGGGTTTGTTTGTTTCATTAGTTGAATGTTTTAGGTCTGAATACTCCGACTACCGGCATCTATCTGGTAAGTCAGGTTGGCTAATAAACTTTTGTGATCTAGAATGACAATATAATTTTGCGTTTTTTCACTAAAATTATGTCTAAATGATTTTTATGTATGTTGCCAGTAAACTTTACCTATAATTTGTTGTACACATACAAACCTTACTATGCATTCCAACTGCTATAGCATATACTACATTACATCGCTTTTGCATATAGCATTATACATACACCCATTGCATACATACATACATACATACATACATTACACTACATACATACATACACACATCCATAGCACCACATACATTTATCAATTACCATACAACTCACCTCCCTTCCCACCCACATATCACCATACCATACATAAACACCATCAAACATACATACACATGACATACATACAATACAATACATAACATACATACACACACACACCTAAGACATCATACCATTACCCACAAACATATACACCAACTACACCTACAATACCACACTACACACACCATACACACCATCCACATACACACAACCCACATACCACACATACCATGAACATTCATACATATAAACAGCACGACACACATACACACCACATGACAACACATACACACATAACATACTTACATCATAACATCCTAAACCAATGCAAAATAGACTCATATTACGACATAGTTGCAAAAAGTTAAAAATACTATAAAAATAAAAACAAGAAATTGCTATTATATCATATGTAATTCACAACTACGAAAAAAGTGATTCCCGTCATCCTCCATACTATAAAATTAAAAAAAGAAATTAGTTAATGACAAAGTACTGAGGAGACGTAGAAGGTCAAAATAAATATCTAGTATATAGAAAAATTGTCACAAACTCAATCTTTTATTTGGACAGAAACTCTAAACATGGAAGATAGACACTTTTTTGTGGCCAGGAGTAATTAACAAGCATAGTTGCCCTAGCATTTATCGAGCTAGTCTAACAGCCCATTCAGGGTGATGGAACGATGCTAATGTGTCTTGCCGATGATTTCATTAATTAGACCGATAGGGTGTTTATTTTAAAAAAATTTGATATGTTAGAATAAATTAAATATTTAAAATGTGTGAAATGCGTGTAGACTAATTTTATTATTTATTAAAATTATGTTTTAAAAAGGTTAAACTTTTTGGGTTATTTGGGTTCTTTATTAATATAATTATTTTATAAGATTATGAGTAAATAAAGTGTTAACGCGAAGATTGCGCGGGTTTAAAGGTCGCGGGCGCGTTCAAAAATTATTTACTTTATTATTTTGTTTTTTGTACATTTTGAAGTGCGGACATTATTTTCCGGACCCGTCATATGTTTAATATTATTTTTTTCAATATGGGTTTAGATTTAGTTGCGCGTTAACATTCGTTTGTCGTGGGTATTTTTTGATCTGAATAAGTCAATACTTTTGTAATTTTTTTTCTTATTTTGTGCTGAGCAAAATTTTTTTTTTTTAAATTATTTTTGTGCAATAGTTTCTTTTTTTTATATGGTCTTATGTGTTTGGTCTCATGTCGCGAATATTTTTTGATTGAATAAATAAGTACTTTTGTAATTTTGTTTCCTATTTTATGACGAGCAATTTTTCTTTTAAAGTTGCATAGTCAAAGAAAAAGAAAAAAAAGTGTTATATGTGCCGGCCCAAAGTAGGAGCCCAATGGGCCTGTTACTGTAGCACAACTGTAGCAAACTATATCAAAACGACATAGTTTTATTCCACACATAGTATATGTATATAACAAGCAAAAGTACCCGCGCGTTGCTGCGGGGCGGGTTATTTTTTATTGGTGTGCTTAGGCATAAGAACCCGCGTGTTGTGACAGGGCTAATTTTTTTTACTTAAGGTAGGCGTTTTTTTTTTTTCGCGCCGTTTATTTTAAAGTTATTAAGGACGCACGTTGCCGCAGGGTGTTATCTTTATTTTATTTTTTATTTATTTTGTGCGGGATTATTTTTTCAGTCTCATGGTTAATAGTTTTTTTATATAGGCCTATGTATTGGGCCTCATGGCGCGGATATTTTTTTATCTGAATAAAGTCAGTATTTTGTAAAAAAAAATATTATGTTGTGCCGAACAATTTTTTTTAATATTATTTTGTGCGGGTTTATTTTTTTGGTCTCATGTTTTATAGTGGTTTTTTTATATGAGCTTATGTGTTGGGCCTCATGGCGCGGGTATTTTTTGATCTGAATAAATCAGTACTTTTGTAATTTTCTTTTTTTATTTTGTGCCGAGTATTTTTTTTATTACGTATTTATAAAAAAAAATTGGGCCGGCCCAAACTGGGAGCACATTGGGTCGAAAACTGTAGCAGCAGCCCAATGTTAGCCCATTATGAAAACGACAATCAAGTTGGTCGTTTTTGTAATGGTAAATGTATGTTATATAATTACTAGTTATAAACCCCGTGCACGCACGGGGTTTAGACATAAAATCATATTTAATTTATTTTTTATTAGTATTTTTTTTAGTGTTTGTCATGATGACTTTATCACCATCACATAGTAGGAGTCCGGCGCTCAAGCACCAGGAGATATCCTATTGAAAACTAACCTAAATGTGCCACGTCTTAGCTACTTAAATATTTAAATAAAATCATAGAAGCTAAGTTAATTAGCTTTACCAACAATCTAAGAAATTATTTGTTTAGTTTCTTGTATGCTACCATCACATTGTAAACGAATATTCAAAACCACCATACTTGATTATGAGGTTCCCTATCTCAGATGACAATAGTCATTCCAAACTAATATCTCGCTATACAGTCTACCGTACGCAGGCACAGATTGAGGCCCATAGACATGTATTTTAAATGCAAAAAGTAAAGTGTCGAACTTAACTAACTTGAAAGTTGCAACACAATGCACATTAGACCACGAGCATGGGTCAAGGTCTTCAGGATTCTAAGTTTTGAAGGCGCCAAATATGAATGCATGCATGCATGAATGCATGCATTCATGCATGCATGCATGCATGCGTGCATGCATGCGTGCATGCATACATGCATGCGTACATACATACATGCATGCATACATACATACATACATACATACATACATACATACATGCATGCATGCATGCATGCATGCATGCATGCATACATACATGCACATGCATGATGCATGAATGCATGCATACACACATACACACATACATATTAAACCATTGCAAAATCTCATAGTAAAAGTTGCAAAAAGTTAACAATTTACTAGAAAAAACATATATTCTTTATATCATATGTTTTCCGCTAGAAATAAGGGTTTCCCGTCATCCTCCTACTAGAAATTAAAAATGAGAATTAGAATGTCAAGACTGGAGACGTGGTCATAAAAAATATCTATATATAAAAAATTGTACACGTTTTTTTGGACAAACATAAACTGGAAGATAGACACTTTTTGTGTGCCTGAGTAATTAACAAGCATAGTTGCCCGTGCGTTGCTGCGGGGCGATGTTTCTTTATTACAGATATGAGTGTTTTTTTTTAAAAATTTGTATGGTAAGATTTTAAAGTTTTATAAGTGTGGTTTGCGTGTGCTAATTTTTTAAAAATTATGTGGTTAAAGGTTATTTTTTTGGGTATTTGGGTTCTTTTTAATATAATTTTATAAGATTTGGGTAAATATGTGTTAACCATGATTGCCCGCGCGTTGATGCGGGCCGTTAAATTTTTTATTTTTTTTGGTTTTTTTTGTATTTTGTGCGGCTTTATTTTTCCGGTCTCATGTTTAATATTATTTTTTTATATGGGTTTATGTGTTGCGCGTCATGTCGTGGGTATTTTTTGATCTGAATAAGTCAATACTTTTGTAATTTTTTTTCTTATTTTGTGCTGAGCAAAATTTTTTTTTTTTAAATTATTTTTGTGCAATAGTTTCTTTTTTTTATATGGTCTTATGTGTTTGGTCTCATGTCGCGAATATTTTTTGATTGAATAAATAAGTACTTTTGTAATTTTGTTTCCTATTTTATGACGAGCAATTTTTCTTTTAAAGTTGCATAGTCAAAGAAAAAGAAAA
>BQNB010068992.1:14150-33650 GCA_026074375.1 Tanacetum coccineum
AGTTGTTCAAAATATCTTATAATTCATTTCTCTTTTCTCTCTCAACTCTCTCTTTCCTCTTTCTCTCTCTAAACAACTCACCTCCTCATTTCTAGTTCTGATTCGTGATCAATTGTATGAAGTGAAGTGTTATCGGGATCCTACAATTGGAAGCACATTACAGCGCGACATATAATGGTCTCACCTGAAGAATCCAGTTCTACTGGTCAGCCATTGGAACAGGTACAAAATCATAATGAAAGTAATGTGTATGACAATGTGAGACGACATTCTGAGCAACCTAAATCCATTAACGACACATATGTTTTGGAAAAGGATCAATGAGTTTCTTCAACTCCGAGATTGTTGATATTGAATAGGTGGCAAACTGCTCCAGCCTCCGAGTACTAAAACCAAAATGCACTAATCGAGTCTAGAGCCAAGAGATCAATCAAAATCTCGTTAGGACACATTCCATTTCAAACACTTGTTGAACATCATCAAGTTCACAAGCTGTTATCAAGAGTCCTACGCAATATCATTGTGATATTTGCCAGAACATTCAGAGTGATACTCTTTAGTATTCACAATGACGAATGGAAATCCTTCCAGTGTCATCATCAAACAGCACTGCGGTAGGTGACTTGCGAGATTCTATATGAATCAAACTTGTGACAACTGGATATCGATTTGGTCCAGTAAATGAATTGACGGTTGATGAATTTTGATAAAAACATAACACTCTCGATGTGTTACAAAAACTCTTTAACGAGTGACACGTCGATTGATTTTTCAAATCAATTTTCTCGTTTATCACTAACGTAAACCTGCAGGTCAAACGGTGGTAACGGCAACCTCAATCCCATTCAAATGCTCAATCTACAAAGACATACTATCTAGAAAGCTCAAGATTTAAAAGACAAAGACTTCCGCAAACTCTGATTTGAAGCTTTCAAGATAATGCAAAAGTATGAGCATGTTGGTCAAAGACACAAGATCGCAAGATGGCAAAGACGATAAAGACAATGACAAAGGCTCAAAGTCAAGATCGCAAAGCATAAGGAAAAAAGATTACAACGAGACAAAGACCAACGAACACTCGAGCTTTAAACGACAAACGCAATATCACTGATTCTATGAAAGGAGTGTCATTAACGAATCTCACTCTCGGGGGGAGTTTGTTAGCCGCAATTTTTTTTTTTTTTATTGAGTCAATAAAGGAAGCTCGTTCCCGTGTTCAAGACCTCACTTCTGGGGAGATTGTTAGCCTCAATTTATTGAGTCGAACAAGGAAGTTCGGTCACTCTACGATGGAGCTTCGGTTCTTTTATTTAGTTTAATGTTGTAATAGGATATTACGGTAATCGGGCTCCGATAGTGAATCTAAATATTGTATATGTTTCGGGTTTAATCCCAAGCAAAACCCGAGCCCGGGTCCTAGTTAAATATCCCGCGCGTACCTTTTGCGTGACGGGGTATATAAGCTTTTTCTTATTTAGAAAAAGCTAGTTGTTTCATTTATAAAAATATCTTTTCTCTTTTCTCTCTCAATTCTCTCTCCTCTTTCTCTCTCTAAACAACTCACTCTCTTTCTCATTTTCTAGTTCCGATTTCGTGTATGATATATGTTATGAAGTGAATACGGGATCCTACAGAAGCACATTTTGAGGGGGAGCGTTTCTGAAAAATCAAAAACGATCGAGGTACTAAACGCTTGGATATTTATATCATAAGTACCTTAATTGAATTTTCAATCGGTTTTATGGAAAGGAGAACTGTACCAAAAGACCGACCATGTATTTTACTTAATTGGAGTAATAAGGTTGGTAAGGTTAGGTACTATTCCAATGATCCAGCCAATAACCCGGGGGATCTACCCAGGTGTCAATCCATCTTAGTTAGTGTAAGAAGTCCTTAGGCTATGACATGAATAGTGTAGAAGTCCTTAGGTATGACATATAAAAGGAGTAAAAGCGAGAATAAGGGAAAAGTGCCGACTGAGATGGAGCTAGGACTGGAATTTACCCAACAAGGTTCTAGTCATGAAGTCTCGGTAAGCACTGAAGGGGTTGAAGAATTAAAAGGAATTGTAAAGATAAAGGGTGTAAAGAAAGAAACCCTCCATACACTTAGGCAGAAACCGGGTCAATACATATGCTGCCAGAATCACTAAGATGATTGCTGACATTGAAGATCGACATCATGGACCCAGTGATGCAATGCACAACCCTCCCTAGCCACTCAGAATCTATCAAAAGATTTCTGTTTCATTTCTCACGGAGACTTAACAAGTTATCTATTGACTCTCTCACTCCGAGTTAGTTGATATTGAACAGGTGGCAGTCTGCTCCAGCCTCCGATTACTAGAACCAAAACGCACTATTGAGTCTAGAGCCAAGAGATCGTCAATTAATCTCGTTAGGACACATATCCAATTCTCTTGTCTTTCACACACTGTGGAAACAAGTCTATCCTAAGAGTCCTACGCATTATCCTTGTGATATTGCCAGAACATCCGAGTGAAACGATGGTTTTTCACAATGAAGATGGAAATCCTGCTAGAGCCAACATCAAACAAGCTCTAGGTAGGTGACATGTGCGATTCTACAAGAATCAAACTTGTGTCAACTGGAAAGAAACGATGGTGCGATTCTGCGTGAATCAAACTTGTTCCAGTATAAGAATTGACGGTTATTGATCATTTGACAAACAATCAAAACTCTCGAAGTGTTACAAAATTCTTTCATAAGAAACACTTAGACTGTCTTTTCAAATCAATTTTCTCTTTATTGCTAACTGTTTCATTACAGGATATCTTAAAGATGGAGATGGAGATGGAAATTCCCAGTACCTGAGATGTCAAGTAAATAACCGAATGCTCAGACACGACCTACACTTGTTATGATGTTATGAAAGACCTCATAAAGGTGTCAAAGCTTCCGCAAACTCTGATGTCATGTATTCATTCACAAGTGCACAAGATGGCAATCCATTACAAGATGATGTAAGATTATGTTTGGGCGATGTTCTCAAGAAAGCTCAAGATCACTGTCAAAGACAAGCGTAAGATGGATCAAAAGATTACTATCACAAATGTACAAGAGATCAAATGCCTATGAGCTAAAGTCTGAAGTGATTAAAGTTTGGTATTTTTAGGGGTGACTTCCCTTAGGGGGAGATTATGTATGCTTGTTTGTATAGGTCAAAAGAACCAATTAGTGTTATGCGGTTATAAAAACTTGTCTATGCGTTTTTATCCTCTAGTTGGAGGAATCCGCTTAGGAAAATTGGTAATTAGCTAGACTCTATGTGTTGTGCTAATTCTATGATAACCCACTTTACTGGAAGACATAAGTCTTGAATTGAAAACAAATTATCTTTATGCATAATTTATGAAAAAGTGCTTTTGATGAGAATCGCCATATTGTGAATTGTAGTCAAGACTTGTTCTTATATATCTATCCAAAATGTGATCATTGCATACACCATATTACTGAATAGTATGAACTATCCAAGTAATCATATTGTTTCATTATTGAATAGGCTTAAAAATCCCTTATTTGCTATTTGGTTAGAATTTCCTTTGTTTAAGTTTGAAATATTCAGTGATTTAAAGAACATACATAAGTCCCTATGGGAACGACATGGTCTTATCTGAATTATACTACAAAACGAGGGTTATACTTTACCTATGCGTTTTGGTAAAATCGGTAAAACTAACATATATAAATTTAAAGCTTTCGAAACACATCAACTCCCAAAACCAAAACACCAAAATTCTGATGCCAACAAAACGTTCTAACAACAACCGACCTCAATTTTCAATTAACCGGTCACTCACCACCTATTAGTTTTCAACTGATGACATCAAATAGTTAATACTTTTCTATATCAAATTCACGTGTTTATTGCCTTATTTTATATGATTTTTATATGAATCTGATACTTAATTCGTTCATGTTACAAGTTCAGGTAATTAAGGCATTGGAATGAAAAAGATGCAGAAAATGGCAAAAAGGACTTAATATAAAGTATCAAGAACAATGAAGGACCAAAACTGTGTATTTATTGTGAAGTTTGCTATTAAGGACTAAAGATAAAAATAGCAAGTTCGATGTGTAACATTTCTCAATTTCAGGTCATTTTATGACTCCTATTATCCGCCACTATTTATTTTGGTCCGATACGTGTTTACTTTTAAATTAACTTTTAAACTAAATCGCGTAGACTAGAAATAATCATTTAACGTAAACGATCACCAAATAAATTAAGGTTTACATCAAACAAGTGTTATATAATTATTAAGAAGATAATTATTAACTTTGCGTATTTTATTTTTATTGGTCACGTAAAAGGCTTACGTTTCTCAATAAAATACATTTAGACACACCCCGGAAATACCTAGACTTACCTAGACTCAAACCAATATCCACTTTTAAACCTTAAACACAAAATTTAATCAAATCTTGTGTTAATAACCAACCAGGGCCGGTTATGAGAACTAAAGCAACTAGGAAAATCCTTATTTACGGTGAGTTTTAGGTACTTCCGGCAAGATTAGAAGGTTTTCGACAAGTTTGACCACCGTTGATCGCCGTTGACCACAGTTGACCTATTTGTTTGACCCTGTTACATTAATCGGCAAGGTTGGTGGCCTTGTAGCGTCTAATCAGCCTTGTAGACCTTGTTTTGAAACACTGATGAAAATATAAAAGAATCTCAAGGGCTAAAGCCGGTCAAGTCATCGATACTTTCATCAACCAATCATATTATTTCATGTTGTAAAACTACGACATAGTCCAAGTCTTTAACTACGGCGTAGTTATTAAGGACTAAAAAGGGAAAGTCGCGTTGGAAAACTACGGCGTAGTTCGACACTTACAACTACGTCGTAGTTAGTTCGAAGACTATAAATAGAGGCCGAATTTAGCCTTAATCATTACCCATTCTCCCCCACCCCTCCCCCTTTTCAGGGTATGACTATGGCACCATCCCAAGTCGTTTTCCAGCCATCATCCACTACTTTTCAAGGGAGAATTCACATACAATAATCCTCGTTATTAGTTCAACATCAATTAATATGTATCAAACATTAGGTTTAATTCGATCAATGTTTTATTCATTACTGTTTGTGTAATTTACAATATGATCGGCTAATTATGTTTGTGTTAGCCATGTTATGATTATTCTGAGTTATTAGCTCTTCCGTTTATTTAATTCTTCTCCTGGATAATCTGTGTAGTATGCTTGTAGATTCTTGTGTTCCTTTCTGAGTGTTGATATTAGGTTGAGTGTGTGCTAGGTATTAAGTTATTCTCTGAATCCTAGCGTGCATGATTGACTTCTAATGATCAATCTTAGTAGTTATTCGACCTAAGACCATTATTAGACGATCCCTCAGTAATATATACATGGTAAGGAGTGCGAGCCATGTTAATAGAAAAGCATATCTCATAGGTTAGTTGGAATTCTTAACCACTGCGAACTGAGAATAGGTCAATTCCCTTCGCATATTCATTTCACTTAAGGGTCATAGGTTTGGCGAGAATGCGGTTTTGAGCCTAACGAATTTAGATACCTCTAGGGGAACATATAAGTAAAAATTGCACCTTAGAGTTAACTCATAACAAAAATAACTAGGTTAGCACATTTTCTTCCCTTGATTGGTAAAACCAATTTAATTTCGGTTATTTATTTTCTTGCAATTTAATCATCAAGACAGCTTTTAAAACGTGACAACCTTTAAACTCAGATTTTAGACCGCCCATTAGCTCTTGGGAACGACCTTGGATTTACCAATCCTACATTATACATGACCTGGTTCTTTTATCGTTAGTGCATTGTAGAACATAGGTAGTCGAGTTTTATAAATTTAAAACTTGGTAAAATAATTTAAACAAGAATCACGCATCAAGTTATTGACGCCGTTACCGAGAAGCTAAATAGGTTTTGAATTTGAGTTTTGTATATATTTATTTTATATTCTTATTCTTATTTTAGTATTTTCCAATTTCTTGTTATTTTTTGTTTTCATTTTTTGTGAAAAATCTACTGGTTTCTCTTGTTTAAAATTCAGGTACATTAATCTGTTGGTGTCATAGAGGTGGAATGATATTGAGAAAATGACGTTGGATGAATATGTGGAGTATAAAGCCGAGAAGGAAAGGCGGTTTTGGAAGAGTATCCGATCCAAAGGTAGTCCAAAAAGGGATGAAGTTTTGGTATATTCGGATTCTGATGAGGAGGATGAGGAGTATTATAGGCTATCTCATGTACTCCCATATTTTCAAACTCCTCAACCATGTACCAGATTTAATTTCATAACCCATAGTAGTAGCGAAAAAGTTGACATTGATAATATGACCATAGAGGAATATGAGAGGTATGAATTAGCAATGTCATGGAGGAAGAGTGGAATATAGAAACCCACTCATGGTTTCACACCCTAATTTTTTAATCAGCCATCACACACACCTAACACTCCTTTGGATAAGAAGGATTCCGGCTTAGATGACTTGTTAGGGTTTAAGAGCTGAAAACCTGAAAAGAATGGAACAAGAAAAAGTTCAGAATGGGTGTGATGATGACATATCTAGGGATACAAACCATGAAAGTGGTAATCTTCTTAACTTTCCTATTTTCCGATTACTAATGAATTTGCTAGTGTTTGTGAACATGATGTAGACAACATTAATGTCTGGGAGAAAGATGAAGCTCAGGTGGAAGATTGTGATAAAGGGGATATATATGAAATTTAGGATATTACAATCGAAGACATAGAAAGGCTTGGTAGCTACGCACACCTACCGTATATACTTTACCTGAACTCGACCCTGTGGTGCAACCGTATGTGCCACTAATTTCATTCCCTGATGAAGTGAATACTACTTCCATCCCCTGAGGAAGTAAAGGTTGTAAGAGAAGAGGAATCGAATAATAATGTTGATGGTATTTCTATATAGGTTCCCTTGATCCTACAAACCATACACACCACATAACCTGACAAAGATTATGTAGCACCGGCTACCAAAACAATTTTGGATGAGCTTTTGGAAGAATTCAAAGACGAGATCTTGAATATTATCGTGGTCGACAAGGAGGCTAGTTTTAACCCTACTAGGGATATAGAGGAACTTGAGCGCCTAATTGCTACAAACCATGAGTCGTATTTTACAGAGATAAAGGTGCTTTCGTGTATCGTGAAGACAAATGTTGAACATGAGACCTTCATTCGACAAATGAATCCACTATAAACACTAAGCCAATCAACAAAATCATCAACCAAAATGGGTAAGAAATGGAGGGAAATGACATCTCCTCTGAGGTACAATTTTGACTTATCATTTCCTTAACCCATAGCAACTATACACCCTCATGGCGTTTACTGTTACTTTCACCCACACTTGATTTCAAGAGAGGGGATGAACACCTTATTACTTGGTAAATAAGGGTGAAGTCAAGCTCGTGACTTGAACAAAAACAAGTGCTTCGTAGGAGGCACCCCATGCCTATCTTTTAAATTATGTTTAGTCTTATTTCATTCCTGCATATAGTATTTCATTTAGTTTTGTGTTTCCTTAACCCTATTTGTAGGTCACTATGGCAAGGAGATGGAACATCGAGATCACCTTGCCTAGTGGTTAAGAGGAAAATATTGATTGCAGACTACAACTACGACGTAGTTATACCCCTTGACTATGCTATAGTTAATCCAAAGTTTTAAAACTTTGGTGCGTTTCCCTTAACTACGGCGTAGTTCCACTCTTAGACTACTCCATAGTTGGTCTGGCTTATTCAAAATTTTTATGTTTTCACTTAACTATGGTGTAGTTACACCATTAGACTATGTCGTAGTTCACTTCTGCAAAGCAAAATATTTTTTCTAAGTAATTTGAATTTCACAAAACCATGTATATTTAGTAAATAAACTTTGTGGGTATGTTCACTGGAAATCCTCATGAGACTTCAATCATCCACACAGGCCACCGATGGGTTTAAAAGGCTTGTTGCATACGCTAAATGCAGCTGTGATTCCTATGAAAGTGAGTTTGGTTTGTATTTATTTTACTTGGTGTTTTTATTTGATGATGCACATGGCTGTTGTTAAGTGAGTTCAGGTACATGGATGGTTGATTAAGTCTTCCAAGATAGGGCGCTGATGTTGCTCGAGGAAGCATACATGGAGCATGTATCGAGACATGCAATACTTTTATCATACTGAGCAATTCCCAGGGGAGTACTTTGGTTCCATTTATAACCCTTCTTATTTTAAATTTGTATGCTTAGTATGACCCAAGTGAGGGGAAAGGATTATAAATAGACACCTACTTGATAATACTTGCCTTTATTTTTCTAGTTATTACTGAAAAATATTTCGTTACTAAAATTTTGACATGTTTTTTAGTACTTTACTAGTTTAATCTTAACTAAGCACACCTACCTACCCTATATTTCCCATTGTGTAAGGATAAGCCTTTCCATTTTCCCCTTATACATAATCCAATAAAAATGAGTGTGTCGGTAGCTGTAGTAGACTTTAGAACTTGGCTTGGTATATCTTTTCTAGACCACCATAATGAGCATTGCATTGAGGTAACTTAGTTTAATCGATGTTGCATGGATAAAAAGGCAAATTTTAGAATTAACCCAAATAGCCTATATGTGTATGTGTTTATTGACTTTTCACACTGATTAGTCAATCCCCATGTTAAACCCTTTGTTGCACTCACCTTTAGTGCAAGATACCCCTAGTACAACCTGTTAAGCCATTCCTTATGTTAAACCCAATATATGTTTGTTTTGTTACACCTTACACCTAGCCTACCCTGTAGTTTCTTTAGTCCATAGTCGGGGAATAGCTTGTTTAATTTTGGTGTCACTGGTGAAAGTCGCGGGTTAAGATAGAGGATATTTACAGGAAATTCAGGTTTGGAAGGTAGTTGATCTTAAGTGGGGGGATGCTCGTGTATATATGTGTCTTATTGTAATTCCTTTTCATTGTATCCTTGTCTTTCATCAAAAGTTATATTCAATAAAAATAACACATAAAGAGCATGCAAGCAAGTGTTTATTAGTATTAGTTTGTTTAAAGCTGATCATTAATATAAATCAGCTTATATGTCATATAGTATAGTGGTAGTATTCCCACCTTGTGCACAGCTGGCGATGTCTTGACATATCCGTTTTGATGTAAACGGGTATCATTTATAAACCCGTACCATTTCTATCCCTCTTTTCTATTTGGTTCGTATATGTATAATGAGGGCATTGTACATCCCAAGTGGTGGGAAGAGAGATATAAATGAGTGATTTTGGAGTATTTGGTTAGATTATGTGTTGATTTTACCCAATTTAAAAAAAAAATAATAGCACATAATTTTTTGTCCATTGATGAAGAAGGCCGAGTTAACGCGTCTCTTTTGCCTAGTTTATGGAGATTATAAGGCATTACTTTACACGTTATACGCATTAAATCGTGTATTTTGAAGACCCCTAGACTCTTGACCCTCGGATTTTGCTTATGGGATTGAATACGATTAATGACGCCTTGATTGCGGACTTAGGAAACTATTTGTTTGTTTATTTTTCATTTTACACCAATTATAAATGTTTCCCATGTCTTTATCCTACCCTTAATCATTCTTAATCCTAACCTTTAGCTTACTCGAGTTAAGGATTTGAGCAATCACATATGTCTCGTTCATAGATTTGGATGAGCATTTGTCGTTTTGTCGCTGTTTTGGAGTATTGGTATTAGTAAAGATTGAATGACTCACCCTGTTAGCCTTTGTGTTGTGTCAACCCATTCTCCTTTTACAATAGTTGCATCTAGACTCTAGTGGTGAAGATTAGTATCCTTGCCAAGCATATGATTGAATACTCGCCATGACTGAGCAGTTGAGTGATCACCAAAAATGAAACACATAGATTAGTGAGAGTATGTGTGTGATTCATTTTTCCTTTCGTAAGGTGTTCGGTTTAGATTTTTCAAGCTTAGGTAATTTTTAAATTCATATTTTCCAGTTTCTACTCGGAAGATATCTTTTTGAGAATTATTTAAAAAGTTCTACTTGAGGGCAAGTAGAAGTCAAGTAGAAGGATATTTGATGACATCAAATATTTAATACTTTTCTATATCAAATTCCTGTGTTTATTGCCTTGTTTTATATGATTTTTATATGAATCCTGGTACTTAATTCGTTCATGTTACAGGTTCAGGTAATTAAGGCATTGTAACAGAAAAGATGTGGAAAATGGAAAAAAGGACTAAATATAAAGTATCAAGAACGATGAAGGACCAAAAGTGTGTATTTATTATGAAGTTTGCTATTAAGGACTAAAGATAAAAATAGCAAGTTCGATGGAGGATTGATCTTGCACAACTCATATGAAGTTTCAAGGACGAGAAGTAAAAATAACAAGAATGATGGAGGACTAAATTTATGTTTTTGTTGTAGAGTTTGGAATAATAAAGCACAAGGACCTTGGAGCTAAAGCTGACCAAGTCATCGATACTGTCATCAACCAATCATATTATTTCATGTTGTAAAACTACGACGTAGTTTTAAAACTACGGCGTAGTCTAAGTCTTTAACTACGGCGTAGTTATTATGGACTAAAAAGGGAAAGTCACGTTGGAAAACTACGGCGTAGTTTGACACTTACAACTACGCCATAGTTAGTTCGAAGACTATAAATAGAGGCCAAATTCAGCCTTAATCATCACCCATTCTTCCCCCTCCATCTCAGACGACGACTAAGGCACCATCCCAAGTCGTTTTCCAACCATCATCCACTACTTTTCAAGGGAGAATTCGCATACAATAATCCTCGTTATTAGTTCAACATCAAGTAATCTGTATCAAACTTTATGTTTAATTCGATCAATGTTTTATTCATTACTGTTTGTGTAATTTACAGTATGATCGGCAAATTACGTTTGTGTTAGCCCTGTTATGATTATTATGAGTTATTAGCTCTTCTGTTTATTTAATTGTTCTCCTAGATAATCTGTGTAGTATGCTTGTAGATCTTCGTGTTCCTTTCTGAGTGTTGGTATTAGGTTGAGTGTGTGCTAGTGTCACACCCCGCTAAAGCGGAAACACGAGGTGTAACATATTAATAAACATCACAAAAGATGATAGATAAAAACACCATACATGATTAAGTTAAAGTAACAATTATCCGAATTACAAATATCCCGAACATAAGTTTAAAAAGGTACACGATACAAGAAAGTTGGTCTTTCATCCGAACAAGACAATTCTAAAAGATGTGAGTTTTCTAAAGACCATGACATTTATGCAAATGTCTAAAAGAAGTGCGCTAAATTTCCACTTTCAGAATATCACCTGAAAAGCATGATAAAAACGGTCAACTATTGAAAATAGTTGGTGAGCTCACAGGAATATGTACACAAAATATAGTTGTAAAAATATTGATGTCCGATAAAAGTTTTCCAAATCGATATCAAGTCGCCAAAACAAGTCGAGGGTCCAACCATGACTCAAGTTTTTCAAAGACAATTCCTGTTACCAAAAGTAATGTAACACAAATCAATATATGTATGTTATAGTGTTTATGCGAGACACTACTTAAACATATTCAGCCTGTCCGTTCCAAATATCCAAACAAGATTCAGTTGTATAGTGTGGCACAAACACTTAGTACTATGCACCCTTGTGCGGGGAGTGAGGAGGGGCTAATCTCCTAATAGCGCTATCCATAAGTACTAACGTCTCAATCCCGTTGAGGGGGATATAGTGAGCTAAAAGTAGTGGCGGGTTCCAAGCATCAAACAACATACATATCAAGTTTAAAGTTTCAACGCGTTTTCAAAGTTCAATAAGTTTCACAGTTCAACAAGTTTCAAAGTTCAACAAGTTCAAATACACTTCAAGTTCAAGTATGCTCAAAGTTTAAATACTTAAAAGTACGAGCATAGCAATTTAAATAAGACACATCATGCTTTCCACCCCAAAATCGTAAAAACGGTAAAAGAGGGGTTGTGAGAACTCACCTTAAGCAAAGTGATAATAGCCGAGAAAATAAGATGACAGAAGCCGAGGAAATCCTAGAAGCAACATAAATATATTGTTGCGTCTTAGGTCTTATAAATGACAAACGTAAACATGCGAATAAGTTTTTTATAAAATTTTATGTATAGCTATACATTGTACTTAAAGTTTTATAAAGTTTTTAAAGCATTAGGGACTAGTTTTAACCACTTTACAAACATTTACAAGCCTTAATACCAACGTTGTTTAGTTTTCAGATTTTATCCGTCTTTAGTAACCCGTATCTCTTAAACCGTAAATAGTCTCGTTTCGGTTTTTATGTCCACGGAATGGTTATTGAGTTTATTAATCCGATATTTGGGTCCGTCCACCTTGGTTTTTATGTAAATTGTGTCAAATGACCAAAATATCATCAAGTGTTAAAGCTGGTAATTTCCAGAATAAAACAGTCCCGCGAAAAAGGCCGTAACTCCTACGCTATAAGTCTGTTCGGGTTGGTTCAACTGGCCATATTTAAGTTAAGGTGTCCTCTACATTTTCTCTTTTTATACCAACAGTAGGTTCTGTACAAATTGTATGAGTTTTTAGCCATTGAAATTAGGTGTGCAGATTTAGACTACTTTTACCATTTATTTTCTAATTAATTCATCAGGTATCGTCACGACGTGTGCCACCCGGAGAATCGAAGCTAAGTCATAGATCTATAACCCTATATTTTTACCTAGGACTCAAAGTGTACTGATTTTTACGGGTTACTTCATTTAACATACTGATCAATACTGTCCCAACAAGTGATAATAGAAATCATGTTTTTCTAAGTTTTTCTTGATTCATATACTAAGTACAATGTATAACCTTATAAATAAATATATAAAATATGTATAAAACATATAAATCTCAGAAAAATAAATATATTTTCATGATTATTATAAGTAAATAAGAAAAATAATGATTCCTTACAAAAGAAATGATGGTGAAATCAAGAAGTAACCAAGAACTTGAACTAGTATTTCACCCAAAATCAATAACCCAAAGATCCAATAACCTTTGATACTTTTGCAAGAACCTTGATGAATCATCAACTTTGACCCATGAAATGATAAGTTTTGATTGTGTTTTATGGTGTAAGTATCCCAAAAAACAAGCTAGAACAAGTACTCCTTCAATCTATGATAATATCACTAGTAAAATTTGATGGAATGGTGGTTTCTGGTGGGGAGGTATACGGCAAGGAGGAGGAGAGCAAAAGAGATTTGTGATGGTGTGGTGTTTATGTAATCTAAACATGCAATACATGCATGTTTGTTTGAGATACTTGTCTCAACCAAGTGTCTTAATATGACACTTGGTGAAGAGGTTGTACCACATGTCTCCAAGTAAGACATTTGGTTGAGATGATGCACCACATGTACAAGTGTCCATGTGGTTTTAGCCGAATATTTAGAGCAAGGAGAGGCGGCACAATGGTTTAGTTTTGTGTTAAATTTCTTGAATAGATAGGTAATGTTATGGCTAATGTGAAAAAGGTTGTGTATTGCAAGAGCTAAAACGCGTAACGTAAATGATAAACATAAAAGTGAAAAATAAAAGTACAACATATAAAATACATATGTAAAATGATAAAATGCTTAGAGCATATAAACTAATATTTAGTCTAGAGTCAGGTTCATATATAATGTACATGTTACGATGTTCGCTGTAATAACCTATCCGGTTACCCGTAAGAGTTAATTTATGCCAAATTAAAATATCTAGTAAAAGTATGAGGTTAAATAATAACCTAAAAAAAATACACGACCATATAAAAGTGACTCAACAAATAATTTAAGGAGTCAAAATGTCGTACGTTTGCTATCGGTTACTAACCTAAAAATAGACGATTGTCACAGTATTCCCCCGTTAAAGGGAACTTCATCCCGAAGTTCAGGTCATTCATCCTAAGACTCAGCACTCGTGAACAGTTACGGATACTTGTGCTTCATCCCGTCTTCACGTTCCCAAGTAAACTCCGATCCTCACCGAGAGTTCCCTCGGACTTTCACAATAGGAATCCGACTTTGCTTTAATTTCTTAACCTCACGGTCCATGATTTCAATAGGTTTCTCAACAAAATGTAAGCTTTTATCGATCGTGATCTCTTCCAGCGGTACTTGTAGATTTGCATCTGCTAAGCATTTCTTCAGGTTTGACACGTGAAACGTGTCATGAATGCCTACCAGTTCTTGCGGTAAACGCAATTGATAAGCTACAGGACCGACTCGTTTGACAATCCTGAATGGTCCTACGTATCTCGGTGAAAGCTTGCTTCTCTTTCCAAAACATACTATGCCTTTCCAAGGTGATACCTTAAGTAGTACTTTGTTGCCAACACTAAACTCTAACGGTTTTTCCGATTGTCGGCATAGCTCTTTTGGCGATCTTGTGTGGCTTTGAGTCTTTCCTTGATGTGAACAATCTTGTCTCATAGACAATCTCTGATCTAATAAGCTTTATTTCTCCTACTTCAGCCCAAGCAATGGGTGTTCGATGTTTCCTTCCGTACAAAGCTTCAAATTGTGCGCACTTCATGCTTGAGTGGTAGGTATTGTTGTATGAGAATTCGACTAGTGGTAGGTGAGTATCCCAGTTTCCACCATAATTAATTGCACATATCCTAACCTTATATTCTAAAGTTTGAATGGTAGCTCACTCTGACCATCAGTCTATGGATGGTAAGCAGTACTCATATCCAATTGCGTTCCTAATGCTTTCTGTAGCGAATGCCAAAATTATGATGTGAACGACTGTCACGGTCAGATATAATTGACACAGGCACACCGTGCCTTGCTACAATCTCGTTGATGTATAGTCTTGCAAACCTTTCCATCTTGTAGTCATCATGGATAGCTAAGAAATGCGCAGATTTAGTTAGTCGATTGACGATGACCCAAATTGCATCATGTCCGCTACTGGTTCTTGGTAACCTGGTTATAAAATCCATAGTGATCTTCTCCCACTTCCATTCGGAAATCTCTAGCTGTTGAAGCAATCTCGATGGTTTCAGGTGTTCTGCCTTGACTTTAGAACAAGTTAAACACTTGCTAACATACATAGCCATATCCTTCTTCATTCCAGGCCACCAATATAAGTCTCGTAGATCATAGTACGTCTTGTCTGCTCCAGGATGTACATAATACTTTGTTGCATGGGCTTCATGCATGATCAAAGTTCTTAAATTGCCATATACTAGCACCTAAATTCGTTGCACAAAATACAGTCCGCCGTCGTCTTTCCTTTCAAACTAATTATCCAGTCCTCGCACCATTTCTGTTGGGGTATTGACGTCCTTGGAAGCTTTACTTTGTGCTTCCAGTATCCTAGCCTTGATGCTAGAGTGGATCGTCATGCTCATAGCTCGAGCTCATCTCGGTTTCATCCATTCCTTCTGATGTGTCGTTGTGAGTAGGTATTATTTGTTATCAAGTTTTACTATTTATATTTTGCCGACTTTACCTAAAAACAACACTAACGGGCAATGTACCCGATCAGATGTAGGTTAGTTGGTAAGTAGGGTGTCGATCACTAAGAGTGAGAGAGTTAACTCCTAATTCTATCAGTATTTTAGTTACTTATATTAGCCCTAATTTATTCTATGTTATACCTAAGTTAAACCTAAAACTAACGCAAAAAATGGGGATTTTCAGCCTGAGAGACTGACAGGAGTTTTGGTTTACCTAGACTGAGATTGGGCGATTAACATACACAAACTGATATTTAAAAGATAGAGAAGCGGTCAAGCCTATTGTAAGGAAAATGTATTAATCATATTTAATATAATAAAATGCAGGTTTTAGTTTATAAGTGCAATAATTGTCTTATCTCGTTGTTGATATATTATTCCTAGATTTAGGCGGTACTTCTTTCTAAAACCTATGTCACAATTAAACACATTCGCATAAAGCAATCATGGTTGATCATAATCTATCTTAGGAGACAACATTGGTGAATGTTGAAACTTAGCTCATCGAGACTTTACCCACTTATGTTCAGTCGTTATATATATGCTGGTAGTCTACTGCCGGTAGTGTTCCAAGCAAGGAACTATAATGCATTTGTAAATCCTAATTCACCACTTAGTTCTACCATTCTTTATGTCCGAGGGAAGCACTAGAAGCATGAATTTGTAGTCCTATTATTCCAAAGTCACATATAAACTATATGTAGTTCAATCCCAGACTCTAGTCTACTTGGTCCGTACCTCTAGATCCAGTTAAATGATAGATTAAACACATAATTACACATTAACAAGTATATATTAATAAACATAAAACAACTCACAACTTACAAGAAGCAATCAGAATAAACATAAACCAAACATTGAATTATCATAAACATGGCTAAATTGTAACGAATACAAATGTCATAGACGAACGATTAAGGTAAACTAAATGTCATAGACGAACGATTAAGGTAAACTAACCAAGTTAATGAATGATACCAAAAACCGAACGCGTATTTAGAGTACAATAATTTGCAAGGGTTTTCCTATGGATTGAAGGGCGTTGCGAGGCCTTCGTGGCTTCTCTTCTCTTCTAAAAATCAAACCTGGTGGTTAATGCCTTTTTATCAGTCTTTGGTATATTTTTACACACCAAAATACGTCATTAGAGTTCGGTATTAATAAGGCCTGGAACTCGGTCGATACGCCGTATTAAAGGAGTTCAATATGACGTATTGGGGTTTTCTTAGACTGGGGACCACTATTATAATATTCCTGAATATTCTAATACTTGATCTTTAATACAACGTATAGGGTATTCTGGATACGGCATATTAGTCTTCAAATCTTCGTGGTTGCTTGTGAAGTTAAGGCACAAATACGCTGTATCTTCTTGCTGGATACAACGTATTGATAGTCAGAACAATAGTCTTCATGGTTTCTTTATTTAAGCTCCAAAATGCGTGCCTTCTATTTAAACTTCACCAATTGCTCCATATTTACTATAATTAACAAATATAAACAACTAAGTACCAATTCATGCATAAATAAGGTAAAATGAGCAATTTAGCTAGGAATTAAATTGAGCAATTAATCAAATACGGCAATTGAACTAAAAAGCCAATTTGACCTAAGATTTTACCCTAAATATGTAAACCTTAAATTTACTAAATTAAGGAATAAAAGTGCAAGAAAATTATTAAAAATAAATTGCCCTAATTTTAAAGATTTTTTTATAAAAAGTTTAATTAAAACTAATTAATACCTTAAAACCTTAAAATTACTAATTAAAACATTAAACTTAATTTAACCTACTTAATAAGGACTAATGTCGTAAAGACCTAGGAAACTAACGGGTGAACTGACAAGCTAACGGAGGGACCAACTTAGTAAACTACTAAATTCAAAAAATTACACTACTACCCTGAGGATTACCCCGATAAAAAAGCTAGCCAGAATTAGGTGTGATTTGAAAAATGATTAAATGTAAAAACTCATAGAAGCAATGGAGTGTAAAGGACATTAGTGGGAACAGAATTAATAAAAGTTACTAGGACTGAAAATCTCAAATAAGCTCAATAAGAGCTTATTGCTAAACTGATTACAGAAAGTGAGGTTTTGAGCTTATTTTCACTTAAACAGCCATAAAATACTCAAATTAAGCTTAATTCTAAAAAGGAAAAGTGATCTAGAAAGCTTATGATGTGCTTAATCTAGAAATGCAAAGAAATTAAAGCTTAAACTACTTTTATACTACTGAAATTGATCATGAAATAAGCAAACTCAGGAAATAAGCAAAGTAACTCAAAATCCAAGTAAGCTAAAAACCTTAATAAGCTAAACTAGATTCTGAAACTTTAAGGATTTATTAACCTACTTATTATCCATCTAAATAAGCTATAAAATCTAGACTTATAAGCTAATTTAACTGATTAAGATCCTAAAGATTCTAAGTATGGTTTGGATTTTTATCAGGCTGTGTTATGACTTTTGACAGCTTTTATTTGACTAGGAAAATTAAGCTTGAAATGCAAATTAAGACTTAAAATCTATTAAGCTATATTAAAACTTAAATCCTACTGAATTTGATAAGCTAAATCCTAAAATTGCTTATCTAAATTAAGCTAAGAACACAGCAGTACTAACTGAGGTTAGTACTGCTAGTGTAAAAGTTCAACAGTACTTTCAAGAGAAAGTACTGCTGATGCAATTTTTGACTTTTGAAAACAAAATAAGCAATGAAATAAGCTAAATAATGAAAACTAAAACTAAATTCTTAATAAGCTAAAACTAAACTTAATCCTACTGAAATTCTAAACTAACAGTGCTAACTTATGGTTAGTACTGGTAGTGTAAAGGCTCAGCAGTACTAACTGAGGTTAGTACTGTTAGTGTAAGATGAAGGTACTGCTAGTGTAAAATCAAGAATGCACTCATCCAAACACTACTTAATCATTATGACAGATTTGAGAAAAACTTTTAAAGAGAAATCTAATGAACAAATACTAAATACCAGATAAAAACTAGCTTAAAACAAACTTAACAATCATGATTAAACAACTGAATAAGCAAAATTCTAAGATCTTAACTAATTAAACTAATATTTTTGGATTTTATGAGTTTTTATGACAGAAATTAGTAACTAATGATCTATAACTATCTAAGCAAAAACAGACTTGAACATATAACTAATAAGCACTAGAAGAGATATTTAAACACTAATAAGCAAAGAGAATAAGCAAATAAGCAGATCTAAACATAGCAAGCAATATTATCATTATTTAAAACTAGAATTTAAATGAAAATGAAAGAGAAACTTACAAACTCCTCTAGCTAAACAAGAGGACCAATAAAGGCAGCTACAAGCTCCCTAGCTTATTAGATAAGCTAGAGTAAAGTCCTTGGGATCTCTTCCAAGTTAAGATCCCCTTCCAAAAAGCTTATATCCAAATAGATCCATTAAAGATTAAACTGATTTAAGGTTTAGGTAAGATTAATACTGATTTCAATAAGCTCTATTTCAGCTTATAGACTGAAAGAGCTTTAAATGAGCTTATTAGCTTATTGAGACAACTTAGCTTATTAAGAGAGTTTATGACTTTAAATGAGAGCTTAGAAAATGAGATTTAAAATACTAAAGACTGAATTTCATTAATTAAAGAAGCAGATTACATTACTTGAAAAAGGAAAATTACATTTAAGGAAAATACGAATTTTAAGCTAGACTAAATTACTAAAAATTAGATTAAAAAAAACTACTCTCCGTGTGTGTGAGAGGTGAGGCCTATTTATAGGTGCTGAAAGAAGCTTCTAGGATCTCTAGCCCTGCTCTCCAATCTTTCAATCTCAGCCAATCATTTCTTCAATCATTTAAGCATTATTTGTGGCCGTTTGATCAAGAAGTGGACACCTGAGGATTGCCAGGCTGGCATTCTTTGATGTGACGTTTGTGCTTCTTTTATGAGGGTTTTAGCACAAAAACTCACTTAAATTTGTGCTTTCACCATTACTACGTGGCATTCTTTC
>BQNB010068993.1:13589-32598 GCA_026074375.1 Tanacetum coccineum
ATATTCCGCGTCAATATTTATATTCACGGTTATTGTCTCTCATAGTATCTTTGGATTTATTCAAAGGACTATAAGTCGTGTAAGGCTCATAGAGATCCTGTTTATAAGGACCTTCATTTTCTAAATTTAATATCATCCTGCTGAATACCTGAAAATGATGCTTATACGTCACCATAATAGTTGGTGAAAAACATAGGTTTTCAGACACACATATTCAATCCGTTACCAAAACAATTTAACCAATTCCTGCAATTATAAAACAATACGCTTTGCATGACAATTATGCTAACTAACATATAAGCTAACATGCAATTCAATCAAATCAAATCAAATCAATCATTCAAACGCCAAGCAGACGACCCATATCGCCCTTGGATAATACCAACTCTCTTTCCCTCTAGCTCAGGCCAAGGATACCCTCAAGTAATCCACCTAACTAGGCCACACAACAATATCACATCTCAAAACATGTAGCACATAACGCACATTAGTCACATAATAGTCCATGCATTTACACTAACACATAATAACAGGAATTTAAAACTCATTTAAACACTTGCATCCTTTCCATCCCAAGTTTAAAACAATGTAAAATGTGGGACTATGTAACCCACCTGAATGCTCAACACGCAGCTTCTAATTTCTATCACCCAACTATACAAATAAATAAACACGGTTATACGCGACCAAGCAAAAAAGCTCTAGTCCATGTAACATACATATGATGGATGTATAGGGGTTTGATTAACCATCATGGGTCACCCCAACACCATGCCCAACCTTAACCACTTCATTACCTTATTACACTAGTTAACTACAATTTGTTTAAAAATGCAGAATTTTAGTGTGACTTTACCCTCTCAAAACCCTTACTTACTGACCTTCATAAATTATACCAAAAATCATCTAAGTTTTTCTATGAGTTTACTAACTACCTCGTGATTCCGAACCACTCATTACATGCACAACTATCCCAAATAAAATCTAACTTCAAAACTGTCCTAATTCGGATCTGATTGCACACTAAAAAGTATGGCTCTAACTATCATACTTAGACACACAATCAGAAGCTCTCCTTCTAGGGTTTATTTATATACATATAGAACTTAATTACTGAAGATTGGCTAACATTAATTCCACTTTTAAGTTAGAGTTTTACCCTCCTAAACATGACCTAAATCTGACCCGTATTTACTGTTTTGACAACTTTTCTTGTAACCAATGTTTAACCAACTTTCAGAACTCCAAATCAAACGAGGCCATACTTTTTGAAAACTAGACTCTTTGAACTATAATTTAGGCTTTTGAATCATATCAAAAACACGTTTTTAACATCTAGATATCATCAGTTGAACACATACCTAAATTCTGCTCAACTCTAAATCATAAATTAACGCGATTTAAACCTAACCGCTTACACCAATAAGATCTTAATTAAACATTAAACACTCTAATATAATCAAAACATCCTTAATTACTGAAGTTTTTATAAACCCTAATGATACATCATATTAATTGTTACATGTTTTAAAGAAAACTAAACAAAAGCTTAATTGAAACATACCTAAACCTTGATTCTTGAATCACTAATTCACCAACTCGTTCTTGATTAAAAAAAATCTTTTTATTTTCTTCTCTTGAGGGATTCGGCGATCACAAGGGAGAGGGGAGAGAAAAAGTGATTTAGGGATTTATTTATCTTATATTTATACACTTAGAATCCTAATTTAACTCAAACTTGTTTCCTTTTTTTCTTTCTTCAAAACCGGCCCACAACACCCCTTAATTATATATTTTTTATTTTTTATTTTAAATTTTGAAATTTATACATATAAATATGTTATTTATATTTTTTTTCTTTTCTTTAATTACTAATTAACTAATTATCTTCATTACTTTAAGTTTTCATAAAAACCTAAGATAATTTGGGTAAACCTTTTTACATAAACAAAACTTACTAACCTTCTAAAAATAACTTCTCATTTTACGTTTTACTTTCTATATTTAGAAAGTCTATCTTAATTCGCCAAATTTTACTCTCTTAACCTATTTCCATCATAATACGTTTTCCATAAACGCTTAATACAAAATCATCCAACTATTGATGTAGCATTACATGAAATACGCCATTACTTTTCCATTATCACTATTCGTGAACAAATGGAATACTTATCACTAAAAACAAACGCACTCAAAATGAGATGATCATACACCTCAAAACGATATCAAGCACCTATTCAAATCACTTAGCATACATAAATTACACATAGTACACAAGAAACACACAAAACAAACTCTTAGCCATTTCTAAAGGTCTCACTAACCTGATTAAATCACGGGTATTACAATGAGCTTAATGCGTAAAAGAAAAGAGATTGTTATACATTGCATTCGTTGCATTGTTTTCTCGAGAACTAATTATGTGTTCAAAGATTATTTCTTATGGATTATTTTAAACTCTATGAATTTCACTAAACATAGTTGTTAACGTTTTAAACATGTTTTATCCCAGGTAACCAAGGGTGAAGGCAACGATGGCGTAGAGGTGTCGTGCATGTGATGATTTTGGAGAAAGACTACTTGTGTGTTCCTTATCTTTCTAAAACAATATCTTAATGTGTTTGAAAATAATGTCTTTAATTTGAAACAATAGTTTTTCAAATGTTGTAATGGTAGCGGTTGTGATCCTGGAGGGACCTGAACGCGTTTATCTCTGATAATAATGGAACACATGTTTGTAAAATGTCTCATTTGGGTCGTTTTCTATTATCTTGGTGAATGGTGCTATTTAGTAACACCCAATTGCTATTTTAGCTGCGCAATCCAAAGTTGTTTGGTTTGGGGTGTTATAGATTGGTATCAAGAGCCTAAGGTTATAGAGAACTAGGTCAAGTCGTTTTGAAAACCTAAACTATAACACTTCTACACGCACGCCACGACTCCTCGTTGCCATTGGTTACATGTAGAAAGAAAAGGTATATTTATGCATGTGTTGTATGCATAAATGGTTATGTGAAGGTATATTTATGCATGTGTTGTATGCATAAATGGTTATGTATTGGTATGTTCTTACATGTGTTGTATGTATAAATGGTTATGTATGGGTATATTTATGCATGTCTTTGATGCATAAATTATTATGTAATGGTACATTTATGCATGTGCTGTATGCATAGAATGTCATGTAATTATATGATAACTATTATTATATATGTTTGGAGTATATTTGGGATATACTGAACAAAAATGTCACGAATTCTGAATTTTGTTTGTTACGTATTTATGCGAACTGTTATTTTGGATAATAGTATTCTTATTGGAACGCTATTGAGTAAGTGTTATACGATATTTCTAGATTATCATGGTAAACGTAATTCCTCCCGGCCATGTGGATGATGTACCCGTAGTTGAGCCGAATCAACACGATGATGTTCTTGTTGTTCCCGAGCCTGTCTTAGAGGATGAAGACGAGGACCCGGGAGAGGAAGAATTTGATAAAGAAGAAGAACCTCAAGAAGAAGAAGACGACGATATGGAAGTCAATGTCGAGGAAGATGAGAATGAGCCAGAGTTGACATACCTTTATAAAGAGGTGGATCCTCTTAACCCTCCGCCGCCTGCTTCTGATTTAGAGCCTAAGGATGTGATTGAGGTTGAGGACACGATTGAGTCCGAGGATGAGACTGTTCCTGCTAGTGTCCATGAGGTAGGTGAGTCATCTACTGCCCCTTTCCTTTGAGAGGACAGTGATGGTATGTTGCCTGGTCTCATAAGGAGGGACATTAACTCTCTTTTTGGTCGGATGGCTTCTCTTTCAAGACGATTGTGTGGTCACGAGACGGCGCATGCATTAGTCGAGAAGAAGGGAAAAACAAAGGACGAGTATTATGGTAAGTTGATTTTGGATTTAGGTAAGGAAGTGCGTTCTAGTGTCTAGCAAGGAACGGCTGCAATCGAAAAGATGGTTAAAAAGCTTGGTAATACTAAAGAAAAATCTAAGTGTGAGAAGTTGAAAAAAGAACTTGAAGAAGCAAGGTTTAGCAACACATTCCTTCGTATGCAGAACGAACGAGTCGAGAGAGATCTATATTGGACTAGAGTTTAAGCTCATGAGTTTTATCAAAGATGATTCATAGAGGATTTGTGTTTGAAGAAAGACCGAATAAGGCTATCGATGTTCCGATTAAAGATGAAAAGAGTCTATCATCTGAGCCGCGAGGATCTCCACATGATTCTTAGTAGTTTAGTTTCAATTGTAGTATCTTTATTGTGTAATCACTAAACTAAATCCTCAGTTAGTAGACTTGATGCTATTAGTTGTAACTATTTGTATCATTTCATGAAACAATAAAACTATGTATTAACTCTTTTGTGATGAATAATGAATTATTATCTTTTGATCACTACTTGATGTTGTGTGACTGTTGTTGTGATTGATTAGTCATTGTATCATGTTTTGAGTATATCATGTTATGAATGCTTATCAAGTTATTTTCTGTGTGACGTGACATAATCATGCCTCCAAAGTCTGCACCTTTGACTTAAGCTGTTGTTCATTGAATGATCAAAGAAAGTGTCGATGCTGCTATCATTGCTGAGCGGGCGAGACATGAAAATGCTGGAAATGATGCTAGAGGGTCTGGACCAGTTAGGGTCAAGACACTACACCTGTTGTTCGTGAGTGCACTTTTGCTGGATTTATGAAGTGTAATCCTACTGTTTTTCGCGGTGTTGAAGGAGCTGTCGAATTACAAAGATGGTTTGAGAAAACCGAGAGTGTTTTTAGAATCAGTGAATGCGTAGAGGGTAAGAAGGTGAAATTCACTGCTGCTATACCGGAAGGACCTGCTCTGACTTGGTGAAATTCTAAGATTGCTACCTTGGGTTTGGAGACTGTGAACCAAATGCCTTAGACCGAAATGAAACAGTTAATGACTGCAGAGTTTTGTCCAATAGAAGAACTTTAAAGAATAGAGCACGAACTATGGAACTTAAAGGTCAAGGAGTATAACATTGTCGCTTATACTCAGAGATTTAATGAATTAGCTTTGATGTGTCCAAGGATGGCTGAGCCAGAAAGCGTGAAGGCTGATGCTTACATCCGGGGATTGACTGATAACATCAAGGGTGAGGTCATTTCTTCTAGACCTGCCAACCTAAACGAAGCTGTGCGTATGGATCATACGTTGATGGAACAAAACTCGCAAGCTAGGGATGAAAGTATTCTAGAAGGAAAGAAGCGAAAGTGGGAGAGCTTTCAAAGTGGGAATTAAAGTGGTAAAAGCAACCAAAAGTATAACTCACGCCAACCTTCATAGAATAACCAAAAGCAAGGGAACGCGCGAGCTATAACCACTACTCCGACTGAGAAGAAGGTGTCTTCTGGATCACTTCCTGTGTGTGAACATTGTTTTACTCGCCATGTTGGTCCATGTATGATCAAGTGCCACAAGTGTAGAAAGGTTAGGCACAAGGCAAGGTACTGCAAGGAAAAGAATGTTTCCACGGGTGCTAACGCTCAGCCTATTTAGACTTGCTATGATTGTGGTGAGCAAGATCATACGAGGAACCGATTCCCAAAGATAGTCAAGTAAGAGGAAACTGAAGAAGTTCGTGGCCGAGCTTATGCTATTAAGGATGCTGAGCCGCAGGGTCCAAATGTGGTTACTGGTACGTTTCTGCTTAATAACTGATATGCTTCTGTTTTATTCGATTCGGGTTCCGATAGGAGTTTTGTAGATACTAGATTTAGTTCCATGCTTAATATCAAACCAGTTAAAATAAGAGCTAGTTATGAGGTAGAATTAGCTGATAAAAGGGTAGTTAGTACGAACACTATTTTGAAAGGTTGCACTTTGAATTTAGTGAACCATCTTTTTGAAATTGATTTGATGTCGATCGAGATTGGTACGTTTGACGTCATAATCGGTATGGATTGGCTTGTCAAGCACGATGCCGTTATCATTTATGGTGAAAAGGTTGTTCGTATACCTTATGGAAACAAGACGTTGACAGTCGAAGGTGACAAAGGTGTGTCTCGACTAAAGGTCATATCTTGTATTAAAGTTCGTAAGTACGTCGAGCGAGGTTGTCATTTGTTTTTGGCACATGTGACTGAGAAGAAATCGAAGGAGAAACGATTGGAATACGTGCCTGTAATTTGTGACTTTCCTGAGGTGTTTCTTGATGATTTGCCAGGACTACCGCCACCGAGGCAAGTAGAGTTTCGAATTGATCTAATACTGGGGGTTGTACCTGTTGCACGAACACCGTATAGATTGACACCGTATGAGATGAGAGAGTTGTTGATACAACTACAAGAGCTACTGGAGAAAGGATTTATTCGTCCAAGTTTATCACCGTGGGGAGCATCGGTGTTGTTTGTGAAGAAGAAAGATAGATCTTTTAGAATGTGTATAGATTACCGCGAGTTAAACAAGTTGACTGTCAAGAATCGTTATCCTCTCCTGAGAATCGATGATTTATTTGACCAACTTCAAGGTTCTAGCATGTATTCTAAGACTGATCTACGATCAGGATATCACCAGTTACGCATTAAAGAAGAGGACATTCTAATTACTGCATTTAGAACTCGGTATGGTCACTTTGAGTTCCGAGTGATGCTATTTGGATTGACTAATGCACCTGCTGTGTTTATGGACTTGATGAATCGAGTATGCAAGCCATATCTTGATAAGTTCGTCATAGTGTTCATCGATGATATTTTGGTTTATTCCAAGGACAAAGAAGAGCACGAAAAGCATTTGAAGATTGTTTTAGAGCTGCTTAAGAAAGAGATATTGTACGCCAAGTTTTCAAAGTGTGATTTTTGGCTAGATTCGGTACAGTTTCTTGGTCATGTGATTGATCGTAATGGTGTTCATGTTGATCCTGCCAAGATCAAAGCCATTAAGAATTGGGCCGCACCAACGACGCCTATGGAGGTGAGGCAATTCTTGGATTGGTTGGTTCTTATCGGAGGTTTATTAAAGGTTTTTATTTGATTTCTAAGCCATTGACTAAGTTGACTCAGAAAGATAAGAAATACGAGTGAGGAAACTTAGAAGAGGAAGCTTTTCAGACATTAAAGCAAAAGTTGTGTAGCGCACCGATCTTAGCATTGCCCGAAGGAACGGAAGATTTCATGATTTATTGCGATGCATCACTTAAGGGTTATGGAACCGTGTTGATGCAAAGAGAAAAGGTGATAGCATACGCTTCTCGACAATTGAAAGTCCATGAAGAGAATTATGCTACTCACGATTTGGAATTTAGAGCCGTTGTTTTCGCTCTTAGATTATGGAGACATTATTTGTATGGGACGAATCACTAATCATAAGAGCCTACAATATATTTTGAATTAGAAAGAGCTGAACTTAAGACAACAAAGATGGATTGAGTTGTTGAGCGATTATGATTGTGAAATTCGGTATCATCCTGGAAAAGCGAATGTTGTGGCTGACGCCTTAAGTCAAAAGGAAAGGAATAAGCCATTGCGTGTTTGAGCTTTGATGATGACTGTTCACAACGATCTACCAAAGCAGATTTGTGAAGCTCAAAAGGAAGCGATAAAGAATAAAAATGTAAAGGCAGATAATTTAGGGAGACTAATTAAGCAAATATTCAAGTTTCACCCTGGCGGAACACGTTGTTTTGGGAATCATGTTTGGTTGCCACGATTCGGTGGATTGAGGGATTTGGTTATGCATGAGTCGCATAAGTCCAAATATTCTATCCATTTGGGATCGGACAAGATGTATCAAGATTTGAAGCTGTTGTATTGGTGGCCAAATATGAAAGCTGATATTGCCACGTATGTTAGCATGTGTTTGACTTGTGCGAAGGTTAAAGCTAAGCATCAGAAACCGTCTGGATTGCTGCAACAACCTGAGATTCCCGTTTAGAAATGGGAAAGGATTACTATGGATTTTGTAAGTGGATTGCCAAGAACGTCGAGTGGGTATGATACGATTTGGGTCATTGTCGATCGACTAACCAAATCAGCTCATTTCCCATCGATTAAGAAAACGGATAGCATGGAAAGGCTCACACGAATTTATTTGAAGGAAGTAGTATGTAGGCATGGTGTTCTTGTTTCGATCATTTTTTATTTAGTTACACACTCAAACGCCGTGTGTGTTCGGTTTGTATATATAGGTAAAAAAGTTGTGACTAGCGTCGATTTTTTAATCGTGGCGGCCGTCATGAAAGAGAATATTTCTTGATATTAGGACTGAGTCGTATGCTTTTTGACGCGTTGTGGAATCTTTTGAACGTCGTCTGATCTTCGTGGTGGACTGGGTGTTATGTTGTATCTCTTAATACCGTCTCCAGTTCCACTATAGATAAATATTCTTGTATCAAATGTTGGTGTAGTCCCGTGTAGTCTTGTCCGTGTTTTCTCCGAGAAATAAGCACATGTACTGTGTAATTCTTTCATGCCTCCAAATGAGAATCCTGAAGAAATGATTAAGTACCTATTTTAGGCATAAATGCCTGATTTTGGGGGTTAAACAACCTCGAAAAAGTGTATAAAATGGACCACTCCTCATAAATACCCCTACATTGGGATGTGCTTGTCCTCAAGCAATTGGGTCTTTTCTACCTTAGACAATAAATAATATGAGAGGTCATTTTACTTACTCTTTAAAAGTATTTTACAACACAACCTTCTAGAGCCTTGAAATTAGATAGCATGAGAAAGTATACACTAGCACTCCTCACATAGTTTTTTTTAGGGTTCTCTCTTTACTTCGGGTGTATATAAAATTATTAAATTATAGGGATAACGGAGAAAATCAAAAACACTCATTACCTGTTCATAGCATATAAATTACCATAGGCTTGGTAAATGATCAAACCTCCACCGCTAGGTGCAAGTATTATTCATTACTATCTAAGAGGTCTTTTATAAAGGGCTGTGGGGTGTAGGTGTAGGATAACATATAATGGAAACAGAAATGGATGGGATACATTTGGGTCGCTTTGGGTGAATTTGAAGTGGAAGGGTTAGCTAATTATTTACACGAATACACTTTGGGTTGGTTGCTAAGCCAAGACTCGGACAAAGATCTAGCAACTTAATACACCACAATACCTCACATTCACATCTCTTTCATAATTCTCCTTCCTCTCCACTCTTCTCTTTCCATAACACAACTAAACCCTCTAATGTATATGGCGCGGCGCTCTTCTCCTCAATCCCCACGCGTCTCACATCCCCCTCTACCTCATCTTAGAGACTGATTACGAGTAACTTGCCTACTTTACGTTATGTATTACAGGTTACATGTTTGTTATCACCAAAACATAAAGAGATTGTATAGATTAAATATCATAATATTTGCACTAACAGACTTAACTTTTCTTCCCCATTCTTCCGTAAAATAAATACTACCATGAATCTCAATCGTCCTAAAACCGTATTTACAAGGATAAGGACTTAGCAACCGTGTACTCAATAATTAACTTGGGTTAAACACAATAATGTACTAAAGGCGAGTATATACAAGGTAGGCTAAGGCTTTTTGGGTGTAACGATTAGTTTAAGGGTGACAATGCTCTTCATTAATAATCCAAAATCCACAAGAAAATTACGAGAACCGTGAAAAAGGATAGGCTCGGAGGGTTGTACTAGGGGTATTCTGCACTAATAATGATTGCATAGCAAGAGTGTGGGATAGTTATATGATCGGTGTGACCATCATAACAATTACAAGTTTAAAATATGGGTTAATCCTCTAATGCCTCTTATCAAGAAAATCCTAATACTTACTATGCGGTCTCGGGATGCATCACAATAACAAGTTCTAGAATTTGATACACTACCGGTACACTCATATGAATTTTACTAACACTAGACATTCCAGAAAAGGTGACAAGGCAATGCATACATGGCCGTAACGACGGAATAGACATGCACGCTTGCAGACCAACCTTAACTCGAACCGGGTAAAGATAAAATCATCTTGGGTTACCAATGATGGGTACCCGAATTCCTAAAGATCTAAGGGCGAACCTCACATTTTTGGGGTGGAATTCTGAGGGTTATTGTGCTAGTCATATAAATTCCTATCCATGAGACGCTATTAATACTTGGTTTTTGTCGGTATGTGTCGTAAAAAAATTAAATTTGGGTAAAAATCACCTTTTATGCTATGTTTTGATATATTACCCATCATTTTAAGGACAAAGCAAATGGCAAATGAAAGAATAGTTTCTAAGGCTTATTTCCCCCTACACTTAAGTTGAACATTGTCCCCAATGTTCTATAGAAGTACCCGTAAAAACGAATAAAGGGAAAAGGAAACAAGGAAAAGAAACTAGTACTCCCCTGGTTTGCTCAATAATGGAGAAGAAACATGCGATAACTGGTTAAATCGTCCTCCAAGAATCATCCAATGAAACTTCATAAGAACTTCCAAGCTTCTTCTCATCAAATATAACATGTAATCAAAGACAAAGACAACTATACCAAGCATAAAATGTGCGATAGACAAATATACAATGTGAATTTAGGGTTCGACTCGATAAAGCAGTAAAGATAGGATAAGAGAATTGTTAAACTCATTAGGTTTTGCAGGTTTATAACAGAAGAATACATATATTAAATGTTATGCAGGTTTTATTTCCAAAAATAATTAAAAACTTTAAGTTTTCTGAACCTGGGCGTTTGACGCCGTTAGGGTTTTTGTGACCCCGTCACAAGTGTCGTGGTGACGGCGTCGCATGTAAATCGTGATGCCGTATCCACAATATGTGAAAACAAATTTTTTGTTTTTGATGAAAAATTGCTTGCACTTGATTCCATAAGTTAATTCCTATACAAATGGCTGAATAAAACCTAAGATTTAACAATTCAATCATATGACTCAAAACTGACGCGAATTAATCTAAACAATTCATTTAACATGTTTAAACTTGGCTCAAAAGCCGGATAAATTCCCCTACACTTATTGTTGCAAAATACCTTTGATTGAAATTAAGACGAGGTTAAAGACAATACAAAACATGATTACAAGATAGTTCAAACATAATAAAACAAACGGTAAAGGATTAAAACATACATGACACTCCTAATTTGTGAGAAAAGTAAATTGGGTTGCCTCCCAAGAAGCGTTTTTCTTTATTAACGAGTCTTGTAGCTAGACTCGAAGCCACACGTCCTTACGTGACTTCCCCTTCATCGTCGAGAGTTACATCATCGACTTTGTTGGTGTCCAATAAGTTCTTTTGATATGGCTTCACCCGTTGTTTATTTATGATAAATTTGCTTCCTTCCTCATCGTATAACTCAATTGCTTCATGTTTCATGTCTTTGCTTACCGAAAATAGACCATACCATCTTGACTTAAGTTTTCATGGGAATAGTCTTAACCGTGAATTAAAGAGAAGTACCTTATCTTCTTTTTCATAATTAATTGGCAATTTTATTCGTTTATCGTGCCACCTTTTCGTTCTTTCCTTATATGAGATGGATGATTCGTAGGCATCAAGCCTCATTTCGTCTAACTCATTAATCTGTAAGAATTGGTTTTCCCTAGCTTTTGTAAGGTCTATGTTGCAATTTTTTATGGCCCAATATGCCTTGTGTTCCAATTCGACAGGAAGATGGCATGCCTTGCCATAGATTATCCTAAACGGGGTCGTTCCTAAAGGGGTTTTGAATGCTGTCCGAAATGGCCATAATGCATCATCTAATTTATATGACCAGTCCTTCTGGTTGCCCCCAATGGTTTTTTTCAAGAATATGCTTTATTGCGCGGTTTGTGTTTTCGACTTGACCATTTGTCTGAGGGTGATATGCTATGGAGAACCGGTGAATCACTCCATACCGTTTCATTGCTTTCTCCATTTGGTAGTTGCAGAATTGAGTACGCCTATCGCTAATAAGTGCCTTTGGTATTCTAAATTGTGCGAATGGTCTCTTAAGGAAGTTCACTACGTTCCTAGCATCACTGGTGGGAAAGGCACGAGCCTCTACCCATTTGGATACGTAGTCGATGGCAACTAAGATATATTTGTTTCTGTTTGATGAGGGGAAAGGTCCCATGAAGTCTATCCCCCATACATCGAATATTTTGCAGACTTGAATGTAATTTTGAGGTGCTTTGTCTCTTGAGGAAATGTTTTTAGCCCGCTGACATGCATCACATACTTGGACCAATTTACATGCATTGCGAAAGAGATGTGGCCAGTAAAAACTGACCTCGAAGACTTTCCTTGCGGTGATGGCGATGCCGTGATGTCCTCCGGATGGTCCGCTGTGACATTGTCGAAGAATTTATACTGCTTCATCTCCGTCCACGCATCTTCGTATGATCCGGTCAGCACACTGTTTGAATAGGAAGGGTTCATCCCAAAAGTAATGCCTCAAATCGCTGAAGAATTTTTGTTTCTCTTGGCGGGTAGATCGGAAGGGTAGTATTCGGCTAGCCAAATAGTTAGCATAGTCAGCATACCATGGTTCGTTATCCTTGTCGGAGATTGCCATTAATCGCTCTTCCGGAATAAGTCCCTTATCTCAGCTCTGGTTAGCTTCCCTAGGTCGGAGTGTTCAAGTCGGGAGATATGATCAGCTGCTAGATTTTTAACACCTTTCTTATCACGGATCTCGATATCGAATTCTTGAAGTAGCAAGATCTATCGAATTAGGCGTGGTTGTGCATCTTATTTCGTGAATAGATATTGCAGGGTAGAATGATCTATGAAGACGATGGTCTTGGATAGGAACATGTATTAACGAAATTTTTCGAATGGAAAAACAACAGCCAGAAGCTCTTTCTCGGTAGTTATGTAGTTCTCTTGTGCTTCGTTCATTGTTTTGCTGGCGTAGTGTATGGGCTTGAAATGTTTGTCGATTCTTTGTCCTAGTATTGCCCTTACAACATAATCACTTGCGTCGCACATGATTTCAAATGGTAATGACCAATCTGGCTTGATTATGATTGGTGCTTATGTCATTTTACGTTTTAATGTATCGAATGCTTAGATGCATTCTTTAAAGAAGTTGAATGGTGCATCTTTAACCAGGAGCTGGGTCATCGGGCGTGTAATTTGTGAGAAATCTCTTATGAACCATCTATAGAAATCAGCGTGTCCTAGAAAGCTTCGAATGGCTTTCACATTCGTTGGATATGGCAGTTTGGATATTGCCTTGATTTTTGCCTTATCGACCTCAATCCCAGAACCTGAGACCTTATTGCCGAGGATGATTCCTTCCTTTATCATGAAGTGGCATTTTTCCCAATTTAATACAAGGTTGGTTTCCTCACACCTTTTTAGCATCTTTTCCAAATTTTTGAGGCAGTGGTTAAAAGAACTACCAAAGACGAAGAAATCGACCATAAATACTTCCATTCTATCCTCGATAAGCTCATGGAATATTGCTGTCATGCAGCGTTGAAAAGTGGCTGGAGCATTGCATAATCCAAAGGGCATTCATTTGTATGTGAAGGTCCCGTAGGGGCAGGTGAACGTGGTTTTCTCTTGATCTTCAGGGGCGATAGAGATTTGAAAGTATCCAGAAAACCCGTCTAGGAAGAAGTAGTATTCATGCCCAACGAGTAGTTCGAGCATTTGATCGATGAATGGAAGTGGAAAGTGATCTTTTCGGGCTGCGTTATTCAACTTACGATAGTAGATACACACGCGCCACCCGGTGACTGTCCGTTGTGGGATGAGCTCATCATATTCATTCTTTACTACGGTCATTCCTCCCTTCTTTGGGAAAACCTAAACATGGCTTACCTACGGACTATCGGAGATGGG
This sequence comes from Tanacetum coccineum, assembly GCA_026074375.1. NCBI lineage: Eukaryota > Viridiplantae > Streptophyta > Magnoliopsida > Asterales > Asteraceae > Tanacetum > Tanacetum coccineum. The sequence continues at coordinate 27,360 of BQNB010068993.1, forward strand.
ATAGATTAATCCAACATCAAGGAGTTTTATTACTTCCTTTTTACTACCTCTTTGATATTGGGGTTAACTCGTCTTTGAGGTTGAAAACTTGGTTTGAACTCGTCTTCAATGAGGATTTTGTGAGTACAGAAGGATGAGTCGATTCCTTTGATGTCAACTATACTCTAATCGATCGCCCTTTTATGATTCCAAAGAACCTCGAGGAGTCTGGTTTTTTCGTCGGAGGATAATGCGGATGAGATGACCACTGGGAGTTGGTTGTTTTCCTAGAGGAAGCCGTACTCAAGGTGTTCGGGTAATTCTTTCAATTCGAGTTTGGGTGGTTCCACGCTTGATGGTTTTAGTTGATCTTCCGGGGCTTTCCATTCAAGTGGTTCCATCGGCACTGTCCTCGGGTAGAAAGAGACAACGAGTGCTTTGTTAGAATATTCCCCTTCTTCTTCTTCAGTCCATTTTCCGTCATGATTTACGGTGTCAACCCATTGTTCTTGGACCAGCTTAACGGTGTGATCGGCACAATATAGGTAATCGTCGTGGGAGTGTTTGGATTTCATAGATTTCCCGAGGTTAAAGGTGATGGTTTCACTTCCGACCCTTAAACTTAATTTTCCCTCGTGTACGTCGATCACAGCTCTTGCCGTGGTGAGGAAGGGCCGTCCCAAAATGATTGGGACTAACTCGTCTTCGTCCATCTCTAAAACTACGAAATCGACTGGGAAGATGAATTTGCTAACTTTTACCAATAGATTCTCGCATACTCCGACGGGGTATTTGATAGACCGATCGGCCAGCTGGATACTCATTTTGGTGGGTTTAAGTTTAGAAATCCCTAATCGTCGGAAAAGAGAATGTGGCATGAGATTTATACTTGCTCCTAAATCAGCCAGGGCGTTCTTTACTGCCAGGGGTCCGATGAGACATGGCAGTGTGAAGCTACCTGGGTCTCCTTCCTTTTAGGGCAAATTCCTTTGAATAATAGCGGAACACTCCTCACTAAGTTTAACTGAGGAGGCCGCTTTCTCAAGCTTCTCCTTATGCGAAAGTAGATCTTTCAAAACTTTGGCTCCCTTTGGCATGTGAATCATAGCTTCAAGAAATGGCAGATTGATATGAATTTGCTTAAAGATTGAGAGGAGCCGCTCGTCCTCGTCATCCTTTTTTCTGCTTCTTTAATCTGGACGGAAAAGGTGGATTGGATGTCTTGGAAGGTTGGTAAAGGATGGATGGCCGAGGGGTAGGTTCTTGTGAAATGCTTGGTTCTGCGTCCTCAGGCCCTTCTTTTTTGGTTTCCTCTTCGGTGAAGTTGTCAGTTGCCGGCCGTGGCGGGGATGGAAAAGGTGGGTCTTGTGTGCTAGTTCCTGATCTAGTTGTTATGGCGAAAGTTGATGCTTCAGGTTTAGGAGTTTCGCTTTTGTTGATTGCTGAGAGAAATTGGGAGTACTGTTCAAGCAATCCCATACTGTGTTAGGCAAGCATATCTCCTATTCCTTTTGTATGAGATTTCTTTTCGAGCATGAAGTTGGTGAGCTTATCTTCAAACTTACTTCTAACAATCCATTCGGGGCCATCCTCTCCCTTTTCCTTACATTTGCTGTTTCCCCATGGTGAGGTATCGTCGTTCTGATAGAATCTTAAAATGGAAGGATCATTATAGATGTATCCTCTAGACAAGCATACTTGCTCGGATGGGTTGCTCTGCTCACATTATCAGCCTCATGGGATCCTCTACAATAATCACAAATCATGTAGGGGTTTTTAAACCCAACCTCTCGAGTAGGTGTTTCGAGGAAAGAGATTTGCTTACAAGCCCTTTTTAAACGCCCCCGGAGTAAAGGTTGCATTGCTTATGAGATGGAAGAGACGTTCATGAAGGGTGATGGTTTGTCCTAAAGATCGTCTTGGTACTGGACGTATTCTTCTATTTTATTCCATCCTTCTTCTTCAGTAAGGGAGCTGAAGCGAAATTGGGTGAATTGATCGATCTTCCAACGGTCGATCCGAGATATATTGTCGTAAAAGATTTGAACCAGAAGCCATTTTTGTATCCCATGACGAGGCACCTGTTTGATTAATTCCTGGAAACGGATCTAGGCACTTCTGATAGGTTCGTCGTCACTTTGTTTGAATTGGAGGATTAAATCTCTAAGGGCTGAGTTATGTCCTACTGGAAAGAAAAAGTGGAAGACTCTTAACCTAGATGTATCCCTTATGGCTCCATCAGCTTGTATGTTATCAGCGATACTTAAATAGTGTTTAACATAACGGAGAGGATCCTATGTTCTTAGTACCTGGAATGTGCGTGTATTTTGAATCAACCAGATGTTGCGTGAGTCAACAATTCTTCCGGTTTGTTCGGTTGGAATGGTGATTGGATTTTGGAAACTGGAGGATGTGGGGCGAGAATGCTCATGTAAGGTCTTAGAAGGGGTTGGTGGTTTAGGTCTGGTGTTGTTAGATGAATATGCATCATCATCAAAGAGGTTTCTTCCGGTAATAGCGAGAGATTCGTTTTGATGTGATCGCAAGGCGGCTCTCCTAAGCCTTCAGAATTCTCTTTCGGGTTCGTTGAGAGGTTTTGTTAATCTCTTAACGGTGCTACGCGTCATGGTGACAGATTTACGAGACAGATCATACGGAGAAAAGATAAACTACAAGAAAGCTACTATGCGGAAATTAAATCTTACTTAAAATGATTCAAGCAAGTAGAATTAAGCTAAACTATGATCAATACCTAACTATTCCCCAGGCGGCCCCAAAAACTTGATGCGGTTGTCGTTAGACTTCAACAAGAAGTTTTACAACTCCCTAGGAAGAGCACCTAATCATTATAGTAGTAGTATAGGCAAGACTCGAGGGGTTGTTATCGTTCACTTGAGGAATAGGTTGGGAAGGCTTATCACGGTCTAACAAACCTCTAAGGGTTAGGGAAAATTATTTTTTAAATTTTTAAGTCTATGAAAAACAAGTAATCATATAATTGGATAGGTTGGTTGTTTAGCTATTAACTAATTATAAATCTACTCTAATGGTGGATAACAATAAGGATAAAAGACATGTTTATTTAATCATTATTAACTCCCTATATTGCTTCTCCTAGTGTGTTTGCCTTTGTCACACTTGTGATATCTATGTCATTATTTTCCTATGTCATTAATGAAATAACACAACCCGCCCGTCAACTTAGCATTCCGTTAGATCAACCACAACAATGTAGCATAAAGACTTTACAAGGCCCCTAAGGGTACAACTAAGTTGCATGTGAAACCTATATAAAGAGTGGAACAACCATATAATGGGGAAAAGTAAGTATGAAGACTGTTACTCGATGTATCCTTTCTACAAAATCATGTTCCCCCTAAGACATATCTACCGCGATACAGATAAGAGATAGTTATCAAAGGCCTAACCTCACATCAATCACAAGAAAGCAACACCACTAAGATTTACTTTCCTAAGGTTTTTTCATACAATCATAAATAAACACAATAGGAGGTTTAGCCAAGCATGTTATAAGTAAAGCAAGAACATAAATGAATCAAACAACACATGGACATATTGAATGATTAAATAAACCTTACTTGATCAAAACATGAGTTGGAGGAAATACAATAGGGTTTTTAGGCCCTAAATTTGTCCCTAAGAGCTGCTCAACGAACTAGGGTTCGTACCCTCTTTTTATTCTAAAGTTACACACTCAAAACCCTAAATTCGGGTTTGTATATATAGGAAAATCGTTGTGACGTCGTCGCGTTTTAGTCGTGATGCCGTCATGAAAGAGAATATTCTAGATAAGGGTGGGTCGTGGCTCTGAACGCCGTCTTGAAATCTCGAGACACCGTCTAATCAACGTTTTGATGGCATCACTTTGTATTTGTGGACCCGTTCCTCCGCCACTATAGAGAAATTATTAATCCATGTTGGTGTAGGTCCGTAATCTTGTCCGTTTCTTCTCCAAATGAGCCCAAGTCAGGTGTATTTCCTCCAAATGCTTTTCAAATTCAAAATACCTGAAAAGGAACGATTAAGTACCTATTTTGGGCATAAACACACGATTTAGGGGGTTAAATGACCCCGAAAAAGTGTATAAAATGACACCTCATCATGTACAAAGAAAGATGAAGATAGTCTGGTATATAAAAAAAAAAAAAAAAAAAAAAAAAAAAAAAAAAAAAAAAAAAAAAAAAAAAAAAAAAAAAAAAAAAAAAAAAAAAAAAAAAAAAAACATAAGAAGATGGAGATAGATATGAGCTTGAGATGTGTATGACTGAAATATTTTAGGTTTGCTTTGTATCAAAAGTTGTAGTTGAATTTATTAAAGATAATTAGATAAAGAGTTAGGTGTTAGGTGTATGTTAAGTTTGTTTTAAGATTTAGATTTTGTGGTTGTTTGAGGATTTAGGAATATTAGATCTTGCCAGTGGTGGTAGCGTGGATCTTGGCAGTGGTGGTAGCGGCGGCTGACGATTGGTTGTGGGCTGGCAGTGGCGACTGACGTTGTGAAATGGGTTTTTTTGTTGAAGATGGCGAGAGCGATGGTTGTTTTTTTGAGAGAATGAGAGTGGTTGATTGTGTTGTTGTTGATGATGAATAATTTATGTTTCACAAATTATAGGTCAAAGATGATGATGTAGGAGCTTAGATTTTGTTGTTGAATTTGTTAAAAGAAAGTTTGTATTTGTTTGTTTATAGATCTGGGTATTTGATGAATTGAGGATGATGATGATGAATTTTAATTTTAAAGAAAATCTAAATTCAAAGAGAAAATGAAAAAAAGAAACATAGGGGTATTTCAGTTGGCCAAGGACTAAAACGGACTCTAAGGTTTCCCATAAGGACACCGCCTGCAATTTCGATACCACACGGACCAAACATGCAAAATGGCTAAACCACAAGGACGATTTTTGAAATTCTCTATTATCATGTTTTTCTTTTCTATTCCAATACTATATTTTCATTTTATCACTTTTTTGTTTTGGCAATTCTTTCTGTTTTGTAATGTTTAAAAGTATATTGGTCATGATATATAAACCTTGCCATAACTTCTTACTTGTATATGTTTGTCAAACTTTTTATGTGTTTACAAATAAACTATAACATAGTTGTGTATGTTCAAAACTTATTTAAGTAAGAACCAAAACTGGTCTCATCGAGATCTTTTTTGTCGCAAAATTGAGCGTAGTTAAAAACACCCTTGTTCGAATTTAGTGGCTGGTTAATTTGACATCGTCAAAGTTTCATC
>BQNB010068994.1:0-22856 GCA_026074375.1 Tanacetum coccineum
AATCCCCGGATGTAAGCATCAACCTTCACTCTTTCAGGCTCAACCATTCTTGGACACATCAAAGCTAGCTCATTGAACCTCTGAGTATAAGCCACAATGTTATACTCCTTAACCTTCAAGTTCCATAGTTCGTGCTCCATTCTTTGAACTTCTTCTATCGGATAAAATTCCGCAGTCATTAGTTGCTTCATCTCAGTCCAAGGCATTTGGTTCATAGTTTCCAAACCCATGGTTACAACCTTAGTTTTCCACCAAGTCAAAGCTGGTCTTTCCAGTGTAGCAGAAGCAAACTTTACCTTCTTACCCTCTGCACATTCACTGATCTCGAAAACACTCTCAGTCTTTTCAAACCATCTTCGCAATTCGATAGCTCCTTCAACACCACAGAAGACAGCAGGATTGCACTTCATAAACCCAACAAAAGTACACTCACGAACAGTAGGTGTAGTGTCTTGACCTCTAACTGACCCAGATCCACTAGCATCATTTCTGACATTTGCTTGTCTTGCCCGCTCAGCAGCAATAGCGGCATCAACACTTTCTTTGATCATTCGACGAATAGTAGCTTGAGTCATAGGTGCAGACTTTGGAGGCATGATTCTGTTACGTCACACAGAAAACAATCTGATAAGCATTTATAACATGATATACTCATAACATGGTACAATGACAAATCAATCACCACAACAGTCACACAACATCAAGTAGTAATCAAAAGATAGTCATTTATTTTTCATCACAAGAGAGTTAATACACAGTTGCATTGTTTCATGAAATGATATAAATCGTTACAACCAACAACATTAATTCTACTAACTGAGGATTCAGTTTAGTGATTACACAACAAAAGAAACTACAATTGAAACTAAACTACTACGAATCATGAGGAGATCCTCGCGGCTCAAACAAAGGACTCTTCTCATCTTCAATCGGAACATTGATAGCTTCATTCGGTCTTTCTTCAAACATAAATCCTCTACGAATCATCTCTTGATAGAACTCATGAGCTCGAACTCTAGTCCAATAGAGATCTCTCTCGACTTGTTCATTCTGCATACGAAGGAATGTGTTGCTAACCCTTGCTTCTTCAAGTTCCTTCTTCAATTTCTTACATTCAACCCTATCTTCAGTATTACCAAGCTTCTCAACTAGCTTTTCCATTGCAGCCGTTCCTTGCTCCACACTAGAACGCACTTCATTACCCAAATCCAAGATCAACTTACCATAGAACTTATCTTTTGCTTTTCCTTTCTTTTCGCCCAATGCATGCACTGTCTCGCGTCCACACAATCGTCTTGAAAAATTTACCATTCGACCAAAAAGAGAGTCAATATCCCGCCTCATGAAGCCAGGTAGTAAACTATCACCATTCTCTCGAGGAATAGCGGCAGTAGACGATTCACCTACCTCATAAACACTAACAGGAACAGTCTCATCCTCATGCTCATTCGGATTCTCAACCTCGATCTCATCATCAGGTTCAGACTCAGAAACAGGTGGCGAAGGGTTAAGAGGATCCACCTCCTCGTAAGGATATGTCAACTCCGGCTCATTCTCATCTTCCTCAATGTCAACTTCCATATCATCTTCTTCTTCCTCAAACTCGTCTTCTTCTGTGTCTTCGTCTTCATCTTCTATGATAGGCTCGGGATCAACAGGAACATCATCGTGTTGATTTGGCTCAACAACAGGTACATCATCCACATGATCGGGAGGAATTACGTTCACCATGATAATCTAGAAAATATCGTACAATACTTACTTAATAGCGTATCACTCCTTATTATTATCAGAACACTATTACCAAAATAACAGTTCGCATAAAAGCGCAACAAATAAAATTTCGATTCGCGACCTTCTCGATCCGCATATACCTCAATTATATTTCAAACATATATAGTATTAGTTATCATATAATCGCATGACATTCTATGCATACAACACATGCACAAATGTACCCACACATAACACTTTATGCATCCAACACATGCATAAATTTATCCATACTTAACTATTTATACATATAACACATACGTAAACATACTTACACATAACAATTTATAAATGTACCTTACATGTAACCAATGGCAACGAGGAGTCTCGGCGTGCGTGTAGAAGCGTTATAGTTTAGGTTTTTCAAAAAGACTCGACCTAGTTCTTTATAACTTTAGACTCTTGATATCACTTTGGTATCTAAAATGATTACAATCCGAGTTTTGAAAACAACCTAGTTCTCTACAACCGAAGCTCTGGTACCACTCTGTAACACCCGCCCCGAGGGGCATCGGATTGCGCAGCGGAAATTAGCAATTTGGTGTTACTAAATAGCATCCTTCACCACGATAATAGAAAATGACCCAAATAAGACGTTTTACCAAACATGTGTTCCATAATTATTCAGAGTTAAAATGCGTTTAGGTCCCACAGAATCGTAACCACCGTCTATTACAATATTGAAAAGCAAATGTTTTCAAATAAAAGACATTGTTTTTAAACACAACATAAGACATTGTTTTTGAAAGACCGGAACACACAAGTAGTCTTTCCATAAAATCCATCACACGCACGACACCGCCACGCCATCGTTGCCTTCAGCCTTGGTTACCTGGGATAAAACATGTTTAAAACGTCAACAACAAAGTTGAGTGAAATTCATAGAGTTTAAAATAATCAATAAGTAAAAACCTTTGAACACATAATTAGTTCTCGGGAAAACAAAGCAACAAATGCAATGTATAGCAACTTCTTTTCTTTCACGCAATAAGCTCATGACACCGAACGTTAACAAGACATATGGCATTTCATATGTTAAAGGTGCCCCAAAACAAGGTATTATTGTCATATACCTACTAATTTCTAAGTACAAAATGTCCGTTGACAGGGTGGTCACAAGGATTCAGACCCTGGACAGGGTTGTCAAACCCAATAGATCTATTTAATGCATTAGAGTTCACCATACCAGGCAATTAACAGTTCATGAAATAAGAGACTTCGACAATAACTACTTATGTGGAAACAATCTCATAAACGGGTCCCGCCTACCATAAAATCATATGTGTTCGATTTATAAAACAAACATGCATCCCCCTCGCGGATTTAAAAACAATTAAAAGAATTTAATGCGAGGTGGTATGTGCTTAATTACACATACCATTTTTCATTAAAAACGGACTTAAATGACTAAAAACGTACCAAAAATACATTGTAACCTATTTTACTATGATCACAATTATACAGGGAAATTTTTCGCTTTATTACATTACTTGCATTGTCAATACATCAGTATGTCATTAACTTACCATAACTACAGTAGACGAGCTCACGCAACCTATTCTATGCAATCCCTGTCTTCATATATCCAAGCAAATATCATAAAATGTCAAGTCAGTATCTTATTATCCTATTACAAAGTACATTTATTCCTATATGTACCATCCAACGTTTATATCAAACGGCGTTTAAACGTTACCGTGTGCCTCTAACCCCTAAAATTCATGAAAGATTAACATCTAAGTGAATGCACAAACTACTAAAGCATATGTACAAGTAATAGAACTCTCATTGAAATATAACTCCACTCCAATCAAAGTACAAGTCCTTAAAAGCAAAATTGTACAATTCATTAAGCCATGATCTCTAAAATAGTTCGTTTTACCTCCGTTTTCATTCCAGTTTTCTTCACACCACTCATTGTGCAAGCTACTACCCAATGTATAATGTTGTTAAACCCTAATTAATTCTATTCATAAAGCTTTCATATACATTTTTACCACTCATAACCCGAATTCGAAAAAGTCAGAAACCATAACACCCGAGCAAAATAGTAAATCATGACCCGTTTCTTGGTTTTTATCCATCATAACCCCAAACCAACACTCAAATAAGTTGTAATAACTTAAATTACAACATTAACAATCATATCCTATCATCATTTCATCATTTCAACAACCATATTCAAGAATTAAACCCAGAAAACCCTAATCTAGTTTTAACCCTAAAACCTAAAACTAGGCCCTAGTTCAGAATCGGATCAGTCTATAAAACATAGGATCTGAGAAATATCAATAGGATCTGGATATTAAGTGAAAACACTAGTAGTTAGCCCTATGTCTGTATCATTTTTCCGGTAGAATCATCCCCGATCGATGCCGGATGAATTAGATTACAACCAAAATGGCAAAGGTACGCGATTCTGCACACCTGTAGTAAATGGCTATTATCTCTAAATTTTTTCAATAGTAACCCCTTAAAAATATGTAAACTAAACCGTTGTAGAGGACTCAAATTTCTAACAATGCTCGGTGTTTAGCTTCTACGGATTACGGTTATGTAAATGACAACCAATTTACCAAGTCTGATGTTGCTGTCCAAAAACAGCCATGTATAAATCAAACCAAACAAAACCCTAAACTCTAGAACCACCTCCACCCTTGCATTCTATTCCTATCCTCTCCTAATCATCCCCTAAGCCTCACCACATCACCCCTCATGTGTCCTAACCTGGTAATCAAAGTTTCTTGGCCTCTAAGTGTTGCTAACACTATAAATAGGAGCAACATATACTTCATCTAACTCATCCCCACACTCTCTTTCTATAACCCAATGAGCAACATTATCTCTCCTATGAGCCTAGGATCATATAAAAGATCAAGCAAAGCGAAGCTTAAAGATTTAAGCCCGGGAATAAGATACAAGGCGTACGAGTGGAAATACTACCCGAAACGACCCATTTCCACCATTTTTGCTCCTTGAAGCTCAAACCCAGGTTTTGAATGTTATACTTCTTCTACTACACCCTTATAATGTTCATATGATCCTAAATATACTCTTGTTAAAGTTTAATAACTCAATTCATGCTCATTTTCCATTTTGATCCAAAACCGTACACCCGAAACCCTAATTTTTATGTTTTTCTTAAACTAAATGATATACTGATTAAATATATGTAAAATCTATCCTAGCATCTTAACTAATGTTTAAAATTCCTACATTATTGAGTATAAGAAATTTGAAAAAATCTTAAAACCCCGCACGTTTAACGTTTTGAATCCCTAATTTGACCCGTTTTGCTTCCTAGCCTCAACAATCGTATTCTAAACTTTTGTTGCTTAAATTTTTATATTTTAGTTTAAATAATAACTTATAAATGTCTATTGAAATGTTAAAAAAATAAGCTGCATGACAATTTGGGACATGTTTTGTAAATATTACCATGCAAGGGTATAATATTCGTACTTTCCAAAACTTATAAACTAAAAGGGGCTGAAAAGTCATTTTAATCAAGTTATAGACTATAACGGGCATTCTGTCACGTTCACCAAAGTACAAGGTTTACTTCCGTATATCTTTTAAACCATGAAGGAACCAAAACTCGTAAAAGTGCTCGATAAACCCCAAGGGTATATTTTTGCCACTATTCAAAACGCAAGGGTCGAAAATGTAACATTTTGAAAAAGTATAAAATCATGTTTAAAACCAGATATGGATTAAAACGCTTAAAACCGATTATATCATATCACAATACTAGGGAGCTTCATATTAAGGAGTTTCATCTTGGTATTACGTTCTGACTGAGTTGTTGGGTTTACGATTTAAAATGCCCTAGCTCCTCAAACGTTTACTGAATGACTTCTGAATTATGATGGCCCGAACGGTGATACAATAATTCCCAACAATCTTCAATCAAACTCCTTAACTCTTAAAACTAAAGTGCTAGATACAATCTTCTATAAACTCAACATATTTACCTCATGGTTTCGTGACGGGTTTGTTTACTATCATTTTCTATATCAACCTTCCCTGTTTAAGATTGAGATAAGGTCATGAGCTTATTCGAGTTCAGAAATATTTATACATCTACCATATCATGGGTGGGGCAGGTGATTTCAATGAGCCTCGCTTTCAATCTCTTTAATGTTTTCAAGAAAAACCCGCGAGGAGGGATACATGCTTGTTACAAACTCTTTTTACATATTCTTTTATCTTATAAAATGTGATTACTTTTTAAAGCTTAATGAATTCAAAACCTTATTTCAATCTTTTAGAATACTTTATAACTTGGATACTGATATAAAACCATGAATGCAATTGTTTTCTAAATGTATGCACCCAGATAAATAGTGCCTAAGTACTTCCATGCCATTATTACATATCCATTAATCATTAATTACAGTGCATTGTGAGTGAACCGAATATTGTGATAGATCTATTGGGGTGACGGCTTCCCTATATGTATACCCATGCTGGTGTAGACAAACACATTAATATTTGTCCTAATAGGTAACCTTGGCAAGTTACCTTTTCCACGAGGACATCTGTCCCTAACCAATATCACTATGGTGATTTCCCTGTTAATGTATCGATGTCATGAGCTTAGATGCAATAAATAATGTTCCCCATGATGATTGTCCCTGCAATACCAGTATTTTCACTATAACTTGTATTCAACTATTACATTTCAAACCTATGAATTTCACTCACCTTTGTGTAGCCCTTTAATGCATGTTTTATCTCCGGTAATTGAGCAACTATATAGCATGGAGTGGCATTCCTCCGAAGATGGCAAAACTTTATCAATCCATGGTATGTAACTAGATTTTTGGACCTGCCTTTGTAAAAACTCTGATTTAGAAATAATGATAACATACTTTTTAAATAAACGTCTCTTGGGTTGTTTTCTATGATTCATGATTGTTGTAATCCATAAGTAAAATACCCCAGACTTAGCTTCCGCTGCTACATTGAAGAAAATGGTGGGGTTCACGATTGAATCAAGCGGCCATGGTAATAGAGAACAAGGTCAACCTTAACTAAACAATTTCTTTTCTAGCCATCAAAGTCCCTCCGTGCCACACATCCCGGACAAGATATGTAAATATACATATCTATTATACAATTACATAAATAACTTATGTTATTTCCACGTAGGTTTGTTTAATAGAACGATGTCTTTCTCACCAACCACTCTACTTCCGATATTGAGGATGGCTTTTCCACTATGAATATTCTTACTATACGGCGTCCTCATCATATTATTTCCCAATTTCATTGGGAAGCAATTCTTTAACTCTTCAGAAAACCTCTAATGATAATATGATTCCACCCGTATGCTCGATCTTTCTACAATAATACAATTTGATGGACGTACAATCAATTATACTAAAAATACCTATTTCATTCACATATCCTATTACTCCACCAGATATTTTAAACCTCCATCTCCGTTATTACCACCATCACTACTATTTGCTCCTCGTATTCTTTTGTTTCTGAAGAATTATTACCACCTAAGGAACAATCCATCCCCACCTTCCTCCTCAACTACGTTAATCTAATCCATCTCGGAATCAACCCGGTAATTTGGTATCACCAAACTTCCTCATTTATACCCTAGCCCTACCTCAAGTATTTGAAAAAGGAAAATGTTCAGATAAGATTTATCTGAAACATCATGAGAAACAAGTCGAAGATATTTTGAACTACTTAGATGAACTCTCTCTTCACCGCATTGAGAAAATGGAAGAAGGGGGACAGTATTAAAAGGTAACAAAACTAAAGACCGAACTTTAAGGGAATCCCCCCCGCATTCAGATTATCTCATGACTTCAAAAGGACGGTTAGGGCAAAAGGATAAGATTGCCTTTGCTCACTCCAAAAATTTCTGATCCTTGAAACGAGAAAAAATAACCAAAATAAAGAAATCATATGAAGAAAAACCTAAGCTCAGACACCAAACAAATTAGAAGATCTTTAGGATGACCTCTACCCAAGATCAAAATCATCAAGCATATTTATAACTTTACCCCTAGCCACGGATGTGTGGTATAAATATTCTAGAAAAGTCAATCCCGTTTCGTTCTTATTGGTTTCTAACTATCGCTCTTTCATCATCATTTTCCACCAATGTATCATATCTCCATCTTTCATGAATCATACCATAACCCCTAAGTGCTTAAAATTCAAAAAATTAAGCCTTTCTCTTTAAGCAATTTTAAAAGCATCACATTTTCTTTTAAGTATAACCTGTTCCAAAACTTGTGATGTCATCTCTTATTACTGTTATCTTTGTTTGATAGAATCCTCCCAAAAGGAAAATCAAACAATCTGAAACACCAGCCTTAACTTTAGCTGCCATCACGCCAACTATTAATGATGGCAATTCTCAGCTACTGAAAGCACAAGCTTGCATCAATGGAAAATATGACAAAACTAAACAAAGAACACCGGTACAAACGGAACACCAATGTAGCAGAAAAGAACAATGATCACAAACGAAAGTTTTGATGGATAGAAGGAAACCACCACCAACAACAACTAGCCCACTAACAACAACTATTCCAATAATCGTGTCAAAGACAACTACCCCAATGATCGCAACAATAATAACCACTCCAACAATCACATTAACAAAAATAACTACCCAGATAACCGTAACAATAACAACCTCAACAATGATCACCATCCGCAGCAAAATGGAAGACATGAAATCTTCAAGGCTAATGGAAACCGTGGATATAATGGACCTCATCCCCTTTATAACACCCTGTGTTTTCAAGTCATTGACGACATCAATAAATTCACAATGTACCTTTTTGAATTGTACGTGTTTGCTTGAAATCATAAATATTAAGCTAAATCGCGTAAGCTAAAAATTAGCGTTCAATGTAAACGGGCATCAAACAATTAAATGTTTACATCAATCAAGGGTTATATAATTATTTTGATAATAATTATTAACTTTGTTCATTTTATTTTTATCGGATACGTAAAGAGTATACGTTTCGCGATAAATTGCGTTTAGACACTCCCGGAACCACCAAAACTTTTCTACGCTTCAACAAATACCCACTTTTATACCCAATACATAAAAGTTGGAAAAATATATCATGTATATCATATCTATGCCGAAATTATGGCAAAGATATAATGAAAATCATCCATTTTGGTCAAACATGCACCATACTTCTTCATGACACACCATACCTTGTCTTTTGACTAAAGACCATAACTATGGCCATACCTAAGCGAAGATACCATTCCCCTGCACTTAATTTGACTCCTAGAACCATACCTTTGCACCATACTTTGCATCTATACATAAGAGATATAACACTTTCATACAATAACACTTATAAATTTTCAAATCTTTCTCTCCCCTCTCTAAATGCTACGCATTGTTCAAGCACCTACCAAATCCAGTAGCAATTTTTATACAACCATACACTCCTATACACATCTATCCTAAGGCGATTAAGGTGTTTCTTCACCATTGAATCAACCATTTACAAGTAAAAATCCAAAAAACAAGATTAGGGTTTTCTTTGAGACCAACTAGTGTTTCTTAAGTGCAAAGCATTGGTTTTAAGGCTAAACACGGGTTTTAGCATTTGTTTCTCATCATCATCATACATCATAAGTCTATTTTAAACTTTATGCTTTCATGTATGATTTTTATATATATGATGTGCTTATATATGGAAATCACCATTAGAATACTTATTTGAACATGAAAAATATAATTTTTCTGTGAATAATGATTTTGTACACGTTCCTCACATACTATGATTATTGGTAATATCAAAAATAAAAGGCTATATGAAGTCATTACAATCTTGGTTCAAGTTTAAAAAGTTCAGTAAGTAAACTTGTAATTAAAAGTTAAGTAAGTAAGTTATAGATTTTAAATTGTTATCATGGATTGTAACCTTGATAACTTGGACCCATAGACTAATATGGACAAGTAAAGTCTAATATAAGATGATATTAATATATATGATATAAGCGACCTTTGTAAAAATAACAAAAGTGGTAAAGTATAAAGAAAAAGATCAAAAATGAATCAACAAACTCAAGCAAACATTCTGTCCAAATTACGAAATTTTTACATATCCATTTATACTTTTATAAGATAATGACATTCACGACGATTCCCGAAAAGGTAGAAACTTGTTAAACTATTAATAACGAAAAAGTACGTTTAAAAACGAGTTATACAATTAATAAACGAAGTCGTAAGTAAATTTTTATAAAAACATTTTTATAAAAATTATAAACAGCAAGTGATGATATTTTTAATAAATAATACACATTTTTAGGATTCCAAAATGATAAGAATCGTAATTTTTCAATTAATAACGAATGAGTTATGAATTTCGCGAGTTTACGACAATTAAAACTTTTATAAAACTATTTTTATAAAAGTTACTATTCATGACAGAAAGTTATATTTTTGTAAACCTCATAAAATTATAGAACTTTCAAAAACGAAACGTCTCGAAAGAATCGATAAAACGAGCTATAACGAATAAAATACGACATTTATCGGGGTTTTTAACGACGACGATACGAATTTTTATAAAACTCACGTCTGATGTAACATTAACAGTTACTGAGTTCACCATAAGGGTCCAAAATATAAAAATGTCAAATTAGATAACTGCGTCCTAATACGAAAAGAAGGACATAAGAACCGCGAGAATCGGTTTTAAAACGCGAAAGTTACTCTCAGTTTTTACTAAAACGGTAATATAACACGATTTAACTTATTAAACACAATTTTACCAAAACCATTAGTTGGTGATTGACTAGACAAAAATTATGTGGTTATCAAAGTACTATATTACTAAGGAGTTTCATAATGAGGCCTCTTCGGATGGCGTATCGACGAGTTGTTGGATTTACGATTTAAAGTGTCCTAACTCCTCGTACGTCATGTCATGACCTCTTTAATTATGATAGCCCGAACGATAGTACGATATAATCTATAGGATTACATTCAATGTTATCAATTAAAGTACTCGGTACTTATACGACCTATGATAATTTAGGTTGCATTCGATCTTTTACGTGACGCTTTATCTGCGATATTTGGATTATCAGAACTCAAGGTGAGTTCATAGCCCCACGTTTTACATGATTTGTTTTATAAGTTTTGGGGTGAGAACATGCTTGTTTACAAATGCATTTACATGGTTGATTACAAATTGAATTATGCACTTCTTTACTTGTCATGCGATGAGATACAATACTTGGTTTACTTTTTGGACGTAAACACATACTTGACTTTTAAGAATAATTACGGATTAGCTTAGGTTTCATGAACTGTAAATCACTTGGAGGGTGAGCGCGAATGTTATAAAATAGATCTATTGGGGATTGACAACCCCCGTTCGGGTGATTAGCTCTCACTAGTTCGAGATCGAACTAACGAACGTTATATCATGTCGGATTACGACTGGATTGGTGTCTACAGGGCCAACACTGAATACTAATGAATTTTTACCGTGCCTTGAATAAAGTGGCATACTTATAAGTCTACGTCGCAGTTCCATGAACTTAGAGTAATCGTAATCATTTCTCTTACATACTTGAAACTAATTGGGATATTGTGCTCATTATAATATCTACTTAAAACATTATTGGGATATTGTGCTCATTATAATATCTACTTAAAACATTATTGGGATATTGTGCTCATTATAATATCTACTTGAAGCATTTTTGGATATTGTGTTCATTATAATATCTACTTGAAACATTTTGGGATATCATGTTCATTACAATATATACTTGAAACTTTTTAGGATTTTATATAAGGAAACCTATATATGTCGGTTTATGTGTTGCAAGTCTTGTATGGGCGAAACTTGTAACACTGTAGACCTATATATATAGTTTTGGGATTTACAATTATACTTACGAAAACCTATGAACTCACCAACTTTATGTTGACCCTTTTAAGCATGTTTTCTCAGGTGAAATAGATGCTTGGCCTATTTGAGGAACATTGGAGTCCAAACTTTTCAAGAATACTTTTCAAACGACACTTAGAGGTCGTTCTCTCATGACTTGTGCAATGGTATTATGAAGTAACGCTCCCGGAAACACATTCCGCTGCGACCCAATTTTGGGGGTGTTACAGATTGGTATCAGAGCCAAGGCTATAGAGAACTAGGTTGCATATTTTACCCTAGACTATAGCCATTTTCACAAACATTGCATACATCAAACATTTTCAATTCTTCTCTTCAGTTTCCCAATCCTACTTTGCATCTTTTCTTGCAATATCCTCATCATGACAAGCATCTTAAACTTCTTTCAGTTTTCCATTGATGTCATCTGAATCAGTGCCTAACTTCATACCTCATCACTTTATTTACTGCCCATTGTCTTTGGGATCAATCTTTGGAAGAACTTAAAAGTTAAGAGAGATCTAGTTGAAGTAAGCCATGGGTCTTTCAAATAATTCTCTACAATCCTTCAGTTTCCACACCTTTCCTCCTTTTTTCTTGAAAACTGGCTTGGCTGGCTCATGTATGAGCAAAATCTGGAGAAAAAGTTTCATCATCACCAAATGTTATAGGAAGTAGGTGTTGGATTTGTTGGAGTAGCACTTCTTCCTTCAGTTTGATCAACAATACCTTCATCTGGTCTGTCAGTACTAACTTTTTCCTTGTCGGTACTATCTTTTTCCATGTCGGTACTATCCTTGATCTGTCAACACTAACTTTTTCTTCGTCATCACTAAACTACATCTTCAGTACTAACTGCATCATTAAGCACTCTCCTTCTCTCATACACTACATTCTTTTCCCTCCCCACATCTGAGCATTCCTCAGTATCATAAATCCACATATCAACAGAAGCTCACAAACAATGGATCTTTATGGACTGAAGTTTAGCTTTGACAGGTTTCCCTCGCCCCCCTGTTTGGATACAGACGCCTTTTGCATCCACTGTTTTCTTCTTGTAAGGACTTCATTCCCGCTAACTTTTCGTTCAAGAGACACTCGTTATCCTAGCTCTGAGGTGGTGATAACAGGTTTGGCTTTCTTCATAAGCTTCTTGATTGTTTTATCCTTCAAGAGTTTAAATTCTTGGCTTGATCTGTAACCTGTTACACAAGGATATACAAAGATCATATGCACTTTGGAGTGTCATCGTCACCCTCATTCCCAAAAGGGATCTATCACTGGAATGACTGACCTCCATCGATTCCCACCAAAACTCCCCTCCTTGGGAAAGGAATCAAGAATATAAGTAGTATTTAAAGGTCAACGGTGATGGGTCAAACTGAGGCTCAACATAAACTTTACTTGGGTGATGGAGGAGAGGGTGTAAGGTGGTATGGTTCAGGATGGACTTTTTGAATTGTTTACCCTCATCCTCTGTTGGTTAAAACCACAAAATAGAAAACAGAGGTGTGACTTTCCCTGAAAAATGTTTACCCTTTTTAACCATAAAGGAGAAAACTTTACTTGTCAAAGCATTAACAGGAAAATGGTCTAAAGGCACGGGCACACTCTTTAGCTGTGTATCCAAAAAGACTGAAATAAAACGTGGATACATAACAAACTTTTTCTTTGCATCTAAGTGTCTAAGCATACCATCAAAAATTAATTTAGAAAAATTATATTTCTGATTAGAGGTTAAGCAAATTACTGCAGTGGCAATATTAGTGTGAATTTGATCCCAAGAGGTGATTTTTGAACAAATACAATGATTCATTGTATGAAAAAGAAATCTCCATTGGGGTGAAAATAGAGCTTTGTTAAATGTTAAAACAGTTAAATCCCCTTCATAACCCATGAGCTGAATAGCATCAAATATAGCCTGATTTGGTAGAGAATCTATCCCATTGGCATCATCAAAAAGAAGATCACTTCTTATTGATGCTTCAGAGATAGACACAGGCTTGCCAGCTACTTTGGCAGTAATATACCTAACATTGTTGATTATTTTGGATTTAGCAGACATCCAAAACTGTTCAACAAATGTAGTAGAGACTACTGGACTTACAGTGAGAGCATTATGAATGGAGCTTCGCGCAAGAAAGTCAATAATCTCATGAAACTCTGCATTCCCATCAGTCTTTTCCAAATAAGCGACCATGTTGTGTTTAGGGCACGATTCAAGAACAGCCATGATTGGAGATCGTCGGTGAGTGAGAGATTAGGGTTTGAATGAAGGAAAGTATTTGAAAGAGATTACGTGAGTGAACTGTGCAATTGGATTGGGTTTAAAAATGGTTCACACACACCTAAGATCAAAAACTGTAGTCAAATTTACCACTTTAGACCCTTGTGGTATTTTCTTCAATCGTCTCTATAGCGTACTATCTTTGTCCAAACGATACAATTTGGACTGTCTCGGTACTAACATTTGCCAACCAAAGACATGAACAATTTTTGGCAACACGGTGCTTCAGTCCAATATAAAGGCTCTTCCAATGACACTCCAAAACTCAAATAACACCTTGAATCATCACTATGGTAAAGATTCTTTGCAACACAGAATACTTCATACAAACTATACAACAAATCAATTACTCTCTCCCCTATAACTAAGCAGCTTATGGATTGATCATGCCCAATTGTAACAACCCAAGAACAAAACATGCTAAAATCAAATGCCTTGGTTAGAAGGTCAGCTACATTGTCATCAGTGTGTATTTTTAGCACCTGGATAAGTTTCTTCTCATAAGCATCCCTAATGAAGTGGTGCCTAATTACAATATGCTTTGTTTTGGAGTGATATACTGGATTCTTTACAAGGCATATAGTACTTTCATTATCAATGTAGATCTTTGTGTTTATGAAATTGAACCTATGGTCTAACATTTGATTTTGAATCCATAGAACTTGCCCATAATAATTTGCAGCAGCAACATATTTTGCCTCTATAGTAGAAGTAGCTACAATTGTCTGCTTTTTGCATTGCCAAGAAATAAGTCTCTTGCCAAGAAATCGACAACCTCCTGTTGTAGATTTCCTATCAAGATTTACTCCAGCATAGTCACTATCTGAGTAGGCTTCCAGGTCAAATAAGGACACTCTAGGATACCAAAGGCCCAGTTTGGATTTGCCCTTTAGATGCCTAAAGATTCTCTTAACAGCACTTACATGGGAGGTCTTTGGAGTGACCTGAAACCTAGAACAAGCACAGATTGCAAACATAATATCAGGCCTAGAAGCAGTCAAATACATTAAAGAACCAATCATGGATCTATAAAGGTGTACATCTACATCACTAGCTTCCTCATCCTTGACTAAAGGCTTCTGAGTCTCAATTGGTGTATTAGCGGTCTTTACACTGACAAAATCAAACTTCTTCAGGATTTCTACAACATACTTATCTTGACTTATAAAGATACCACTTCTATCTTGTTTACTTGATAATCCAATAAAGAAGGTGAACTCATCGCCAGTAAAGAACTCAACTGAAATCTACTCTTCATAATGCCTTCAAATTCCTCACACCATGATTTCTTTGTAGAAACCAAAAATGATATCATCCACATAAACTTGTACAATATGATACATGTTTGTCCTTCATAATGAAAAGTAGACCTTGTCAATAGTTCCACTTGTGATCCCAAACTGAATAGATTCTTGGCAGCCTGCTAAGGTGATAGCCAAGCTTGTATAAATACAGATTGACTTAGAAAACACTGACTATGAATACTTATTTTATATGCAAATCTACATAATAGTATTAAGAAAGCAATGAATACAACCTTTGATTTCCTATTAATTCTGCTAATATGATTACAGATACTAACTATGAAATATGATTGATGAGATAGATCGTTGTTATCAAGTGTTGTCATCTCTCTAATGGACATAGGTTCCCTTTTATAGACCGAAGGATAAACCCTAACAACTTACAAAATGCGTAAAAGATATTACATATCTTTTCCTATAATATCTCATAACATATCTCTTAAAACACGGTACTAACTATTCTTATACTAACGTGCTAAACTATCTGACAGTACTTAACACTTAACACTTTGAATTGTCATTTACTAACTAAAAACTAGCCGGTACTTAAGTATAGAACAAATGGTACTAAGTTATGGAAATACATAATTCCCAACAGTTTTATAGTCCATTCTTACACTTTTCAATCATTTATCAAATACTCAAGGATAGATCAGTTGTTTTAACAAAATGGAAGCAATAAATTTTAATTCAAATATAACGAGGTTTGGCTAAGTAGCCTAACCCACATGTCCATTATCATGACTATTTGGGAACAATTAACATGAATCATGATTGTGTAAAAGCCGAATGTTATTAATCGATCATTTGGGAATTAACATCCCTTTCGGAAAGTAGCACTTTGCCAATTTTTACCATTTGGCCAGAAATAACGCATGTATACCCATTTCGACTCCATAGAAGTACGGGTTGACCATCTACATTGGGCTACCATCAGACATTGTTTTAGTTCAGTTCATGAGCTAAAGTGCATATCGTAATACTTTTATGTGATATCGTATTCGTTGCTTTGTTACAGGGAAATCTTGCTATCCGCTTCATTTAATTTATAAACCTATAAATCTACCAACATTATTGTTGACAGTTTAAACATATTTCTCAGGTCAATAAGGTGCAAGTCATGTAACATTGGTCGATAACGTCTTTTTGAATCATATCGCTATACAGATTTACATGCATTGCATTTTGGAATATTGTTATGTTGTGAAATCTTTACTTTTTCAAGTTGAACAAGCTAAGCCTATAGGCTTTTGTAACAAACCATTTATGAAATCCAATGTATTAGTTTTTAAACGACTCTTTTAGGGGTCGTTCTCATATCTTGTGCTATTGATCTATGAAGTAATGCCCCTGAAACATCATATTTTGTTGCGACCCATTTTGAGGGTGTTATAGATTGGTATTAGAGCCAATGTTATAGAGAAGTAGGTCAAATATTTTTACTTGGTCTATAACCGTTTTTCAAACATCACGTCATTTAAAAGTTTTTTTCAAAGGGACATACATACAAACGAGTAGTTTGCGTCTAGTATACATGCTTACATGTCATGCACCATTTTAGCATTAGTTGATTTACTAAGTGCTTACATAGGTTATATACGTGTTAATAAATTACATTACGTGATATTACTAGGTGTCTTATATAACATACTTTAAAAATTTTTATATTATGGTTTACAGATTAGCCATGACATCAGACAACCGATCGTCTGTAGTTAACCTATACGTCATATCTTCTGATTCTTAACAAACAATCATGGGGTTATTCCGCTTTTGAATGACGGTGATCTTCCTGAGATAGACCCCTACAATGAGGTTTCCAACAAGGGCAGCACCACCACTATCAGCCTGCTTATGTACACTGACCACCATGGAGTTGGAATAAGTATGTACCAGTAGACGTTCCGGAGCTAGAGCACCCAGAGTACCATGTACCATCAGATGATGACATGCAGGTCAAGGATCAGCCTTATCCTGAGGACGCTTCAACGAACCCTAGTCTGATCACCTGGATACATTGTTGACTCGGATTCGATGGAGAATGATACTAATAGAGGATTCAAATGAATATCTAGATGAGCCCAAGGATGACAATGAGGTCTCAGGAGAAGATGACGATGAAGACCCGAGGAGGATCCCAGCAAGGAACATAAGCCTGAAGATGACGATGAGGATCTCGAGGAGGATCCCAGTGAGGAGCATGAGCCTGAGGATGAGGATACTAAGGAGGAGGAGGAGCCCTCTAAGGGTTGCAGAAGAAGACTTAGCCATTTGAAGGAGACGAGACTGTTGTCATACCACCACCACCTAGACACCGAAGAGCTAGGATATATGTCAGACCTCGGACACCCATGGTCGCTTCTACCCAGGCACTTATTGATGCATTTGTTGCTGGATCACCTCCATTTCGACTACCACCCACTAGCCCTGCCTATGATCAGGCACCACTAGGTCATAGGGCAGCCAGGATCCGTATGAGAGATGACATCCCTGAGGAGGACATGCCACCTCGGAGAAGATTTGTATTTACTGCTCCTCAACCTGGGTGTGATGTAGCAGAGAGTTCTGCTGCTGCTGCTAGATCACTTAGAGGTCGGTATGATTTTGTTGATATTGTTAAGGCAGGATAGGGTTTGATTCGTAGTCCTGGTCATGATGCCCGGACTATTACTAGAGCTGTTGACAGAGCAAAGGATGTTGGTTATGTTAGAGCTTTACAGGATTTTGAGCATAGGATGAGGACTTCTGTCGGATCTCGATTAACACATACACTTCATATAACAACCACGAATCAAACTAGAAAATAGAGAGAATTGATTTCTAGAGAGAGAAAGAAGAGAGAGAGTTGAGAGAGAATATAGAAAAGTGAAATATTATAAATGAAATGCACTAACTTTTCCTAGGTGGAAAAGTTACTTATATACCCCGACACATTAAGTGACGTTCGGGATATTTGACTAGGACCCAAAGAGGCTCGTGTTTTGCTAGATTTAAACTGAAACATTAACAATATTGATTACCTATCCAAGCCCAAATTCCCGATACTTTCCTATTACAACTATACAGAATCACTAATTGATTGACCGAGAACTGACTTACATAATGGACGAACTTCATGTACTACACAATACATTTAAGGCAAACATTCTCCCCCGGAGTGAGTTCATATAATGAAACTCCTTCATGAGATCAATGAGATTGCTTTTGTCATTAAGCTCATGGGGTTTGGGGGGGGGTCTTGGTCTTTCTCATTATTCTAATGTTGTAGGCATGTTCCTTTCATAGCGTTGGCGATCTTGACTTTGAGCCTTGTCATTGTCTTAATCGTCTATGCCATCTGCGATCTTTGTGTCTTTGGCAACATTTTCATAAATACTAGCCTCATCTTAAAGCTTCAAATCAGAAGTTTTGCGAAAGTCTTTGTCTTTAAATCTTGGCTATTTCAATGATAGAATTGTCTTTGTAAGAATGAGAATAACCATGAGGTAATGAATCGACCTTGGTTGATTGGGACACTGTCACCACCGTTTTATAACCTGCAGTTAACGTTAGTGATAATCACAAAATATAATAGAAGATCAATCGAACATATTACATGCAAAATCGTTTTTATGTAACACATCAAAGTTTAAGCTTTTATTAAAATTCATCACCGTTAATTCATTCATTTAGCTAGGAGCCAAATCGATATCTAGTTGTCATAAGTTCTATTTCATATGAATCCTCGCAAGTCACCTCCAAGAGCTTTTTGATGTTGACTTAAAGCGGATTTCCAACTTCATTAAGAAAACTTATATACACTCGGATGTTCTGGCAAATATCAAAGGGATATTACTAGACTCTTGGTTAACTACTTGCGAACTTGATGAAGTTCAACAAAGTGTTTAAAATGGAATGTGTCCTAACGTATTTAGATGGATCCTCTGGTCCTCTAGACTTGATTAGTGCAATTGATTTTAGTACTCCGTAGTCTGGAGTATATTGCCACCTATTCAAGACAATTTTCTGTGAGAGAAACCCGAATGGCTGGTAAGGGTTGTAGCAATTCATCATGGGTCAATGATGTCGGTTTCAATTTCAGCAATTTTTTTATTTATATTTAAACTTTGTATTCTGACAGCAAATGTAAGTTGACCCGTTTTTCTGCCTTAAGATAATTGGAGGCTTCCTGTTTACACCCTTTATCCATACATGTCTTTTAAATTCTTCAACTCCTTCAATGCTACCAAGATGTCATTACTAACCACCTTGGTTGTAATTGTACCGAGTTAGCTCAATCTTATCGGCATTTATTCCAATAAACATTCATCTCCAAACATACCAAAGGACTGCTATTTCTAACTTTGGATTATCCTTGGGTAGATCCTCCGTTTCTGGTTGGATCATAGAATTGATGCCTAACCTAACCACCTTATAACCTCAAATCGACGTGAAATTAGATTTGTTGGTGTAAGATCGAACCAAAAAACCTTGTTTCCTACTTTTCAGCACAATTGAGTCGAATAAATCCTATTTTAATTACAGTTTCATTTCTTTCTCCTCTGACTTCGTTAAATAAATAAACACTTAGTTTTGAAATACCTTGTGATTAAAATATGTCTTAAAAATTCTGTGGGGAGAAATATAATCAGCATGAATGGTTTGAACATGTTTGATCATATTTTGAATAAAAAAGAGTTGTCGTTGTTGAGTATCAAAAAATATTAAAACTTTGTTTTTCAAAAAATCCCCCTCAAAAATAAGACCAATGTGAGAGATTGTTGTCTATTGAAAACAATGTTAGGTGGAGTGGTTAACACACAATTTGAAAGATATGAATATGTCATCGCGAAATTCTATGAAAAAAAAATCGTGTTTCAACGTTTTTGAAAAAAATCACCATAATGTCCAGAGGACATCAGCTTTTAAATTCTAACCGCAAAGGGTAAGCCGCTGAATAAAACGTAGCACTATCCTTTTTTCTTAGCTAACAACATTAATTTTCTTTTTAAGTAACAAGACTCAATATCGAGAAACTTAATGTTTCTCATTGGAGGATAAGAATAAACCTTCCTTTATTTGATAGTCCGGTTAGTACTGATTATTTATACAAAAGTCATCTAGAAAATTAGAAATGACGTGTTTTGAAACTATTTGCAACACTCCGGAACGAACTTCATTAACAACAACCCGTCAATGTAACACGACATTTCTAAGCACGTAAATGTTATCGATTCCAAGAGACATGGTATCGAGAAGAATCTTTTTGAAATTCTGTTTTTCTGATTTTGTAATTTTCTTTATGAAGAACCGGGCGGAACAACTCAAGAATATCCCGACAAGATGGATTAATTAAGACCTCCCAGCTCTTCACCTGGGGATCCCCGATCTTGTTTTTTCAAAAAGAAAGACGATTGTGTCGAATGTGCAATCACTATTAGTGAATTAAAACAAGATGACAGTAAGAATCGTTATCCACTTCCTAGAATTTGAAGTCTTGTCGATAACTGCATGGTCGAGTGTCTACTCGAAGATTGACCTACGATCAGGTTACCACCAGTTGAGGGTTCGCGAGGAAGATATTCCGAAGACCGCGTTTAGGACGCGTTATGGCCATTATGAATTTCAAGTGATGCCTTTTGGTTTGACAAATGCACTTGCTGTATTTATGGACCTCGTGAATTGGGTGTGCAAGTCGTACTTGGATAAATTATGATTGTCTTTATCGACGATATATTAATTTATTCAAAGAACAAGGAGGAGCATGAAGGGCATCTCAAGCTAATCTTGGAATTACTTAAGAAAGAGGAGTTGTACGCAAAATTCTCAAAGTGTAAATTTTGGATTCCAAAGGTACAGTTTCTCGGACATGTGATAAATAGCAAAGGCATCCATGTAGATCCTGCAAAGATTGAGTCAATTAAAGATTGGGCATCTCCTAAGAGTCCAACAGAGATCCGCCAATTTTTAGGACTTGCCATGTATTACAGAAGATTCATTGAAGGCTTTTCCAAGATAGCAAAGTCCATGACTAAGCTGACTCAGAAAAATGTGAAGTTTGATTGGGGAGAAAAGGAGGAAACTACGTTCTAATTGATCAAGCAGAAGCTATGTAGCGCACCTATTCTAGCCTTGCCTAAGGGATCCAAAAACTTTATTGTTTATTGTGATGCTTCGCATAAAGGATTGGGTGTTGTGCTTATGCAAAACGAGAAGGTCATAGCCTATGCCTCTCGACAACTGAAAATTCATGAGAAAAACTACACCACTCATGACTTAGAACTTGGAGTTGTAGTGTTTGCCTTTAAAATGTAGAGACGCTACTTATACGGGACGAAGTGTACCGTGTTCACTGACCACAAGAGCTTACAACATATCCTTGAACAAAAAAAGTTGAACATGAGACAACGACGTTGGTTGGAGCTTCTTAGTGACTATGATTGTGAAATCCGCTACCACCCGAGGAAGGCGAACGTGGTTGCTGATGCATTAAGCAGAAAAGAAAGGATTAAACCTTTAAGGGTTCGAGCCTTAGTCATGACTATTGGCTTGAATCTTCCCAAACAAATCCTAGAAACTCAAACCGAATCATTAAAACATGAAAACCTCACTGCTGAAGATGTTGGAGGCATGCTCCGACAAGACCTTACAAAAGAAATATTGAAACCCCGTATAGACGAAACCTTATGTTTAAACAGCAGGAGTGGGTTATCGTGTTATGGCGACTTAAGGACTCTAGTCATGCACGAGTCTCATAAGTCGAAATATTCTATTCATCCGGGTTCTGACAAGATGTACCAAGACTTGAAGCAGATGTATTGGTGGCCTAACATGAAGGCGGATATTGCCACTTATGTTAGCAAGTGCCTGACTTGTTCTAAAGTCAAGGCAGAGCATCAAAAACATTCTGGTTTGCTAGTCCAACTAGAGATTCTAGAATGGAAATGGGAGAAAATCACCATGGATTTTATCACTAAACTCCCTAAGACGGCAAACGGTTATGATACCATTTGGGTGATCGTTGATCGTCTTACAAAATCTGCTCACTTCCTACCAATGAGGGAAACCGATCCCATGGAGAAGTTAATGAAGCTTTACATGAAGGAAGTAGTCACCCGACATGTAGTGCCTGTTTCTATTATCTCTGATCGTGATGGTAGATTTGCGTCACTATTCTGGAAAGTACTTCATAAGGCTTTGGGAACTTGATTGGACATGAGTACGGCTTATCATCCCAAAACTGACGGTCAAAGTGAAAGGACTATCCAAACTTTGGAAGATATGTTACGCGCTTGCGTGTTAGACTTTGGAAAGAATTGGGATATACATTTACCGTTAGTGGAATTCTCTTACAACAATAGTTAGCATAAAAGCTGCACCATTTGAGGCACTGTATGGGCGAAAGTGTTGATCACCTGTGTGTTGGGCAGAAGTTGGAGAAGCTCAGCTTACTAGTCCTGTAATAATTCATAAAACCACCTAGAAGATCGTCCAAATCAAAAGCAGAATCCAAGCCGCTCATGACCGACAAAAGAGCTATGCTGACATTAAACGTAAACCGTTAAAGTTTCAAGTTGGTGACAGAGTTATGCTAAA